>JARYGA010059107.1:0-41630 GCA_030545235.1 Helianthus tuberosus
AGTTGGACCTAAAGTCGGTAATCGGTCAAGGTCAGTCAAAAACCAAATCGGTCAATTTTCGGACATCAGTTCTCATGGACCTAAATTTCTCTCAATAACCACAATCACATCTTCATAATCAAATGCACAAACCCTAACCATTCACTACTAAAGCTAATAAAACAATTTCACATAAATAAAGCACAAATAATTACAACGGTAATCAGTAGTTTTACAATTAAATTTCACCTAGTCGGACCAAAAATCGGTAATCGGTCAAAGGCAGTCAAAATCAGTTAAGTTGGACCTAAATTACTCTTAATGACCACAATCAGATCTTCATAATCAAATGCACAAACCCTAACCATTCACAACTGAAGCTAATACAACAATTTCACATAAATAAAGCACAAATAAATGTAATAACTAACTAAGAAACAGACCTTTGATCTTCAGGATTCTCAAAACCAGAAGTAGCATCAGAGAAATCAACAGGCACAACAGTATGATCAGAGCTATAGAGATCCTTACTCGTAACATCAAGCGTCTGATCATTAATACACTTAGCTCTCAAATGAAACTCCACAGAACAAAACTCGCACTGGCCGTCACCGTCACAGGCATCGCAGTCACGTGAGAAGCGCATGCTCATCGCACGCTCGCTTGTCAGAGGAATGAGGCCGAGACGATGCGCGATGAACTCGTCGTTCAGAACCGATGAGTTTACCTCGATTTCGACCAGATCGATCGCGATTGTCGGAACCTCTGCGATCATCACCCGCCGGAGTGCGTTCGCCATGCTTGCGTCGGTTTCTCGGAGCTCGAATTTCGCGTAGTCGTCTTTTAGCTCGCGGATTTTGACCTTTGGGAACCTCTGGTATGATGCTCCGTCCATTTTCTCTCTCTAGGGTTTTGTTTTCTCTCTCTCTCTCTCTCTCTAGGGTTTTGAAAATCGGTCTATAGAGAAGATAGACGCACAGTGATGAACATCTTTTACTTTTCCCCCTTGTATTTTATCCGTCTTTCTAAAAAGAGAGATAATTTCGCAGTGATAGTTTTTTCAATTTTAATCCCTCCCTTTTCTATATAACATGTTTGTTTCTTGTGGTTTTATCATTTCTTATTCGCATAGCCCTTAGATTGGATGGTCATTAACTTATTCAGTTAAGTGTGTGTAAAATGGTCAATAAGGTGGTGATGGTGGAGTGGTAAGGGAGAGTCTTGGTGTTCTAAGGGACCCAAGTTCGATTCCTGTTCACCCCATTATTTTCTGCCGCACCTTGTGATGATGGGAGACTAGGCGAATAAGTGGAGATCGCTAGTTCGATCCTTGAACTGAGCGGGTTTACCTCACCGCACTGTCGTGCCTTCGAGTAAGTGTTCACGGGCTTCGGCCCTAGGTGAGGGTTTTCCCCGGTTCGGAGGCGAGTGTATCCCGATTTGGTGAATTTCGCCAGTAGCCCATTTAAGGATTCGTTGACCTGGCCATTCAAAAAAAAAAGTGTGTGTAAAATGAGTTCACTACCCTTTATCATTTAAAACAATAATTAAAACATTAAACAGCGCTAAACACAAGCAAGAAGCTGGAAGTCAGTAGCTGAAAGCTCCTGACCAGGAGCTGATACACCCACAGCTGATGACAGGAAGGTAAGGTTACTGTACAACCTTGGGACTTGAATTGAATAAGTCAAAGTGAAAAGACAAACCTCTATAAAGCATAAAGGTGCCCTCGACACACACAAAACTGAAACATACCCAAAGAGGCAAGGCTAACCCTGCAAGCAACATCAGGGAAGGATAAACTATACAGCTGGCATGAGGCTCATTGGGCAGAACAGTTTGCCTATAAAATGAGAGTCTTGTTCCAGCCAAAGGTTAAGTTATTCTCTCACTCTCTCTCACTCTAAAACTCTTATCTTTTCTCTTGCTAACGGTGTTCTTTGGTTGCAGATTCCGATCAAGGAGCTATCTTTTGGAGTTGATCCTGGACCTTCCCCCTGCCATACTCTTGTTGTTTTAACAAGTGGCACCCACCATGGGGCTGCGCTATTTAGAACAGTTTTTCCGGTAGTACAACCCTGTTCCTAAGTTACCTTCTCTTATGGCCGGAAGGGATTCTCATCCAAAAGAAGTTTCAAGTAGTTCTATGTCTCGGTCTAGCCCTTCTGCTACACCAGGGGTAGACAGCTGCTCCACCAACCCGGACGGACTCCATGTCACACCGGTGACACAAGATGCACAACAGTTCCAAACTCCTCCCTCTACACAAGTTAATCCATCTTCGCCAAGTGAAGTTCGCTTCCCGGTTAAAACCATGGAAATAACTCCGGAAGGAGTAAGAAGTAACTTTATACTATTGAGAGAACTCTTGAATGGGTACGTTCGAGAAGAACGAACAAAAGGGGTCAGAGTACGTTTGTCTTATGATGAACCGGAAGTTGCACTCTCCCCTATGCCAGCTCCGTTGTGCACTACTACATCTCCAAGTACTACTCGAGCAGGACCCAGCTCTGACTCAAACCCATATCTCATGCCCGATGGTTCACTTGGCCCGGGGAGCTATCCTGCTAGCTCACCTCTTGTACTCCCAAGAAGCGCGGAGTATACCGTTGAACAGCTCCTCCAACATGCTCAAGCGGCTACCCCACCTCCACAAACTACCTTCGAAGAAGCTCTTCGATCATTACCCTTGGCTAGCAGGGCCATAGCTGCAAGCTTGTCACCACCTCCTGGTTTTCAACAGGGTTTCCCCTCGTATGGTGTTCAATATCCCCAGATGGCAGCTCTCTTGGCTCAACTAAGCCAACAGTTCACGGGAAGCCAGATGTGGCAAGCTGCCCAGGTTGAGTCACAAGCTCAAACTCAACCAAACGTCCAGGCAGGTTTCAGTACTAGTGGAGTAGGGGTGAACCTTGATATACCTTCCATGCCCTATAAGCCTAGCTCGTTATCATGCTTCTCTAAAGAGATAGCCAACTATGTCTTTCAAACGAAGACAAAGATGCCGTCTAATGTTAAGACATACGATGGTCTGGAAGATCCTGAAGACCATCTTCAGGTCTTCACGGGAGCTACTACAGTTGAGCGTTGGAATAACGTTGAATGTTGCCAAATGTTCATGCAAACCCTCATCGGGCCAGCTAGATTATGGTTATGTGGGCTCCCCACTAGAAGCATAAAATCTTTCAATGACCTATACAAGAGCTTCCTACCCAACTTTACCCCTCATAAAAGATGTAATAGAGATGCCACCGTCATGCATCAGATCCAACAAAAAGACCATAAAGACCTCTGGGCATTCATAGAAAGATTTAAAAGGGAAGGTCTGATGTACAGCAGGGCAACTGAAAAAATGAGAGTGTCTGCCTTCATGAATGCTATAAAGCCCAAAAAGCTTCTAAGAAGGTTTCATGAAAACAACCCTCAAACAATGGAGCAAGCCTTCGAAAGGGCTAAATTATTCTTGAAAGGTGAGGAAGCCTTGTAAAAACAAGCGTCAAAGAAGAGGGAGCAAGGAAGCTGGAGGGAGCCACCTCCCCTATCCAAAAGGTCAAGGTTCCAACCCTTCGTTGATCGACGGTCGTTCAAGCCTTATGAAGGAAGAAGATTCGAAGATAGAAAAAGGTCTCCTCGTCCGAATCGAAATCAGGACAAGGACAAACAGATATTCACCCTCCTCACCAAGACACCTCAAGAGATCTTGTCTACAGAAGAGGTCAAGTACAACTTTTAACCTCCCTGACCTCTGTCCAAAGCCGCTAGCAAAAGAGATGCAAGAAAAATTTTTGTGCCTTCTATAACGACATGGGGCACCACATTAATGATTGCTATCAGCTGAAAAACAGAATAGAAGAGGCTGTCAAGTTGGGGGAGCTTGCTCACTTGGTAAAGGAAATAAAAGACAAGAAGGAGGGGAAGAAGGAAGTCAGCATAAACATGGTTTGGTCAGAAAGAAAACAAGAAGGGAAAAGGAGGAGGACCATACCATGGAATCAACAGTTCATTTGCTTCCCTCATACGGATCTGAATGATAAGCAGGAACATCCCATTATTATGGAAGCCGAGATAAAAGGCTCCCTCCTCGACAGGGTGTATATGGATCCAGGAGCAGCCTCCAATATCATGTATCAAAGATGTTTCGACTTACTCGGAAGTGAAACAAAAGCTCGTTTGCAAGCCACCGATACGTTCCTTAGAAGATTCACTTGGGAAAAGGTACAAATCTTAGGAAAAATAACACTGGACTTATGTTTCAGGGACGAAGACTTGTCAAGAACAGAGGAGCTTACTTTTATTGTTGGAAGTTCCCCTTCAAACTATAACCTGTTGATAGGAAGGACGGGACTCGCAGCATTTGATGTGGTGTCCACAACACACGGAATGATGAAGTTTCCAATGGATAAGGGTATCGCTTCTTTGGTACCTACACAAGAAGCTCTCTTGATTGCGTCCATGGAAATAGAAGAAGGGGAATCCAGCAAAGCAAATGAAAGCCCAGTTGAAGAGATAAGCATCAATAACTCCTACCCGGAACAAACGATAAGGATCAATAATCACCTCCCTGATACAATTAAGCACAGGCTGATTGACCTCCTTCGAGGGAACATAGACGTGTTCGCCTGGTGCTAGGGAGATATGGTGGGGGTACCAAGAGAGGTAGCTGAGCATGTGTTGAACATAACTCCTGATGTGTGTAAAATGCAACATATAAATTACATCAAATGAGGCATAAAACTAACCCTTTTTTTAGTACTAATGTTGGAAAAAAGTGTGCTTTTGTCTTCCTTTTGTATTTTCAGGGTTAAATGAGCTTAAATGAACAAAAGAAGCAAAAACACAGCCAAATCTAACATAAATACAAGAAAAGGAATAAACGTGGCATGCCTGACGCCTCGACAGCATCTTCCCAAGCAAAAACAAGACAACAGAAGGCTAAACATTCCCCGTGTTCATTGAACACGGAGGCGTGCCCAAGTATCCGCAGAAAAGACAAAGTGGTAGAAGCTTCTATTTCCCAACACGAGGGCGTGCCCAGCGGGCACGGGGCCATGGTCAACGCAAAGATTCGCAGAATCGGAGCAAATCTTGATAGTACAGATACGCTTCTGCACACGGGGTCGTGCCCAGTGGACACGGGGGCTGGTCAACTAATACAGACAAACTGCAATTAATGAAGAAAGAGAAGACGGGTGGACACGGGGCCATGCCCAGCGGGCACGGGGCCGTGACCGGGCTTCTGTGCAGGCTATAAATAGGGGTGCTTGGCTCACTTGCAAATCATCCCTTGGAAAACCACCTCTCTCACACTTCACCCACCCACCACCACCATCACAACCCACATCCACCACCATCGTCCACCATCCATCATAGAGTGTGTGTAGTAGTCTCAGGATCCAAGATTGATCGTAAGAGTTCTTGACAATCAAAGACCATGTTTGCCTAAGTCTCTTACATCACTTGGTGAAGTCAAGCATTTAGTGTAATACTTTTTATTTTTAATCTTTTCGCACTTTTTATTTGGTTATGTATTAATGACTTTAATAACTAGTTTCTTATGTTGAAGGTGAAACTTCCTTATCATTTGTCTGTGGTGTCTTGGCGTTATTTTACCGTCTATATAAAATAAAAGATTTACACCATTCATATCTCCACGGTCTATATGGAGATATGTTTGCTACCTGGTCGGGGGTTAAGGGAATGGTTTGGTAAGCGTTTTGCCTTGTTTAGTGTATAGATCTTGCAAGGACCTGGATCAAGCTTAGTAGGACCTCCTTCAATACCCACTGGTATTGGATGGCGGGGGTTCGAATTTCTTGATCCCCTCATATGTAAACTACTATTAAAACATTAACCAGGCTACTTAGGATTGTATCCTTGCTAACTCAAACTACTTAGCCGAGGGTAACGTCACCTTCAAAAGAGGGGCCTACCACATTACGCATTAATAACTTAATTAATTATCTTTCAATAATCCAACCCTTTAGGATTGTATCCTTGCTGACTCAAACTACTGGGTTGAGGGTAACATCACCTTCAAAAGAGGGGCCTACTACTATAACTAAGATAATATCTTAAAAAGTGCAAAAGTGCGGAAATACTCAAAGGTTACACTAAAGGCGAGTCGGATCCAAGTGATTCATCTTGTCTATCTGTTTTATTTTTATTTTTATTTTCAGCATTTTTAGTTTTCATTTTCATATTTAAACCTTTTTCTAAAATTTTGATTTGATTAGACGTTGAGGATAAACCGGTACTAAAAGCTCTTGTGTCCTTGGACGACCTCGGTATCTTACCAACGCTATACTACGCTCACGATGGGTGCACTTGCCCATATGTGTGTTTAGTGTTAGTAAAATATCGTGTTTTATAAATTTAAAACTTGACTAACGTGTTAAAAAGGGCGAAAAATATACTTAAAAACATATCATGCTACACACACATCAAGTTTTTGGCGCCGTTGCCGGGGACACAAGGATTTTAAGAAAGCTTAAAATCGACGGCCTAATCAGTTTTTCAAAACCTTTTAAAAAACGAGTGCAATTTTCTGCATTTTAGTTAGTTTTTACATTTACAGTAGCCTGAACACGGGGCCGTGTACATTGAACACGGGGCCGTGCTGCATTTTTTTTCATAAAACACCCAGATACAGAGTCTGAACACGGGGTCGTGCTCACTGAACACGCCCCCGTGCTGCACAAAACCAATTACTTTTATTAAAACGCCTAGATATAGAACCTGAACACGGGTCGTGTCCACTGAACACGGGGCCGTGTCCAGCCTCTGTTTCCGTTTTTATTTTTGTTTTCTGGTCTCGAGACTCTGTTGTGATATGTTGAGTGATTCTTATGGATCAATACTCAGGAGGTTACAACTACACCTATGAGGAGTATGATTATAGGGAAGACTATTGCACCATTTGTGGTAACCCTCACTCGGTACAATATTGTGACTTATTTCAACCATCCACTTCATACACCTACTATGAGGAGCCCAGGTACGAGCCATCAACTTCATACACAACCTATGAAGACCCAAGGTATGAACCTTCTCCCTCATACTCATATTTTGATGAACTAAGGTATGAGTCGTCATACTCATACTTTGAGGAACCAAGATGTGAGCCACCACCTTCATATGCTTATTATGAGGAACCATGGCGTGAACAACCCACCTCATATGAGTATTATGAAGAAGAAAATTACGACCCTTATCCATCATATACTTACAATGAAGAACAATGGTGTGAACCATCAACTTCATATGAGTATCATGAGGAACAAAGGATCGAACATCCGGATTCAAGCTTTGAGGATCCTGATCCTTATTCTATCACCCACATAGCCGATAAGATAATAGAACACATTAAAACTATCGAACGTTGCATAAAAGAATCTCGCGCAACGGAAGAGGAGTCCCGCGCAAGAGAAGAATTAACTCGTAATAAAGAGGAGATAGTTGAAAAAGTAAAAATGGAAGAACAAGTAAGTGAAAAACCGACACATGAGTTAAACAACGAGAAAGGTGAGTCCGACAACGTTAAACTTCAAGAAGAGTCTAATTTTGAAAAAATTAATCTCTTGTCATCTTCTTTCGAAAATCACTGTTTAGTACCCACTCATGCTAAGTTTTTAAAAGAGTTAAACACTAACAAAAAAATTGACGAAACGGTAAGCATTAAGTTAACAAATGATCAAACTTCGCTGATAAAGGAAGACCCATTTGAAATTAATATTACACCGGTTCCATGTTTCTTTCAAAACTCCTTTATTAGTAATATCACAATTGATAAAGATCTTTGTGTTAATTTAATGCCAAACTACATTCTCGAAAAATTAAGTATTAGTGATTTTTCTCCACTTCAAATACCCATTTTTCTATCTAATAGGAAAGTAATAAAAACAGTAGGGGTAGTTGAGGATGTTTTAGTCGAAACAAATCAAATGGTAATCCCAACCGACTTTGTCATCCTTGATGATGCTCCTCTAGTGTTGGGATGACCTTTTGTAAAAACCCACGAAGCTTTGAAAAACCGGAAGTACAACAATCTATCTATTCAATTAGGGGTATTTAAAATGAGTATCGATCTTGAGCGTTTAATGAAATATCCATTCAGCAATAATGACCCCCTAATTGAAGATGAAGATGAACCACCCGATACAAGAGAAGAAATTGACCACTTTGTTGAAGAAGAGGTCACCATAGAAAAAACTTTTGTGGTTCTTGATCGAAATGAGAAACCAAATAAGGAGTCACCTAAAGACCCACCTCTTGAGCTCAAAGAACTCCCAAAAGGTTTGGAATATGCTTTTCTAGACAAAGATGGTAAATCACCTGTAATTATTTTGTCAAAATTGAGTAGTTTAGAAAAAGAAAAATTAATTACGCTTTTGAAAAAACACAAAAATGTGATCTCTTGGAAGCTTGTAGATATCAAAGGAATAAGTCCTTCCATGTGCACGCACAAAATTTTAATGAACGATGACTACAAATCAGTAATACAACCACAGCGTAGAGTAAATCCAAATGTCCAAGAAGTGGTTAAAAACGAAGTCATCAAATTACTTGACACCGGACTCATTTACCCAATCTCCGATAGTCCTTGGGTAAGTCTCGTCCAAGTAGTTCCAAAGAAAGGAGGTATGACGATAATAACTAATGAGAAAAATGAATTAATACCAACGAGAACCGTCACAAGATGGAGGGTATGTATAGATTATCGTCGATTAAATGAGGCAACAAGGAAAGATCAATTTCCTTTGCCATTTATTGATCAAATGCTAGAAAGATTATCTGGTCACAAATTTTATTGTTTCTTAGATGGTTTTTCAGGTTACTTTTAAATTCCGATAGCACCCGAGGACCAAGAAAAGACAACATTTACATGTCCCTACGGAACTTTTTCTTATCGATGCATGCCTTTTGGTCTATGTAATGCCCCCGCAACATTTCAACGTTGCATGGTTGCCATCTTCCATGATATGATAGAAAAGACAATGGAAGTCTTCATGGACTTTTCTATCTTTGGAGATTCATACGACCAATGCCTCGATAACCTTGAACGAATGCTATCCCGATGTGAGGAAACTAACCTCACCCTTAATTGGGAAAAATGTCATTTCATGGTAATGGAGGGAATAGTACTCGGTCACAAAATCTCAAGCGAAGGAATGGAGGTTGATCGAGCAAAAATAGACACTATTTCTCGATTACCACCCCCATCCTCCGTTAGAGCTATCAGAAGTTTCCTAGGGCATGCCGGATTTTATAGACGATTTATCAAGGACTTTTCTAAAATCTCAAGGCCTCTAACAAAATTACTTGAAAAAGATGCTCCTTTCATCTTTGACAAGGATTGCAATCAAGCATTTCTAACCCTAAAGGAAATGCTAGTCAATGCACCTATCATGATAGCGCCTGATTGGAAATTACCTTTCGAAATCATCTGTGATGCAAGTGACTTTGCAGTTGGAGCCGTCTTGGGACAAAGAAAAGATAAGCATTTTCACCCAATTTATTATGCTAGTAAAGCACTCAACGATGCACAAGAAAATTATACAACAACAGAAAAGGAATTGCTAAGCCGTGGTATTTGCTTTTGATAAATTCCGTTCTTATCTTGTTCTTTCTAAAACAATAGTCTATACAGATCATGCAGCCATTCGATACCTCTTTAAGAAACAGGATGCTAAACCACGTTTGATTCAGTGGATTCTACTCCTCCAAGAATTTGACATCGAAATAAAAGACAAAAGAGGAGCAGAAAACACCGCAGCTGATCATCTTTCGCGCTTGGAAGACCCAGCTTTGGAGGCAACCAGGGATGAGCTAATCAATGAAAAGTTCCCAACAGAGTCCCTGGAGATGGTGGAATACCGAGAAGAGCCATGGTACGCCGACTATGCTAACTACCTAGCTAGCGGTATAGTCGCGAAAGGATGGCCAAATCATCAAAGAAAGAAATTCTTTGCCGATGTAAAGCATGTTTTTGGGAAGATCCTTATCTTTTCAAAATGTGTGCCGATCAACTCATCCGCCGATGCGTACATGGTAGTGAAGCAAGAAGAATTCTCCGCTATTGTCATGAAGGTCCATACGGAGGACATCATGGTGCCGCCAGTACCGCATGAAAGGTATTTGATTCAGGATTTTATTGGCCAACCATTTACAAAGACGCCCAAAGTCTTGTCAAGACATGTGACGCTTGCCAAAGATCAGGTAATATTTCTTCAAAAAACTAAATGCCACAAAATGGCATTCTTGTTTGTGAAATTTTTGATGTGTGGGGACTCGACTTCATGGGACCTTTCCCACTGTCAAAAGGAAACAAATATATACTTGTGGCGGTAGATTACTTGTCTAAATGGGCCGAGGCCGAGGCACTTCCAACAAATGATGGAAGAGTCGTGGTAAGATTTCTGAAAAGATTATTCTCTCGTTTTGGAACACCAAAAACATTAATAAGTGATAGAGGTACCCATTTTTGTAACCATCAACTTGAAATTTTTTTAACAAGGTATGGGGTCTATCACGGGGTCTCAACAGCATATCACCCTCAAACAAACGGACAAGCCGAAGTGAGTAATAGAGGTTTAAAAAGAATACTTGAGAAAACCGTAGGGTTAAATAAAAAAGAATGGGCCGATAAATTAGATGATGCTTTATGGGCTTTTCGAACTGCTTATAAAACAACAATAGGTACAACCCCCATATAAGCTCGTCTATGGAAAAAATTGTCATTTGCCAGTAGAAATAGCACACAAAGCCTATTGGGCAATTAAAAATGTAAACTTAGATTTAGAATTTGCTGGTAAAAATTGACTCTGCCAATTAAATGAATTAGACGAACTAAGGAATTATGCATATTCTAACTCCAAAATTTATAAGGAAAGAATGAAAAATTTGCATGATAAACACATTAAACCTAATGAATTTCATATAGGAGATCAAGTTCTGTTGTTTAATTCGCGACTTTGATTATTTCCTGGTAAATTAAAGTCTAGGTGGTCAGAACCTTTTTCCATCACCCATATTTTCCCACACGGTGCAGTCGAAATTAAATCTCAGAATGGAATTCCATTCAAAGTCAATGGCCAACGGCTGAAACTCTATCAAGGATTTATTGAGGATGAGGAGGAAGAAATCTCGCTTCAAACAATCGAAGAATGAAACAAAGGTTCAAGCATCAATATCATACCTGGTAAGTTACGAACAATCGGGAAAACATCTAAATTGGTAAGATTTCAAGAACCAACTTTTGGGAAACAGGGCACTCACACGAGCACTTATTAAAAAAAATAATAATATATAATTTTTCCCGAACACGGGGCCGTGCTCAGCGAGCACGGGCCGAGTCCGCGCAACCGTCGGGATAAAACTCCCATTTTCTTTCACTTTCTTCATTCCACACGCCCCGTTTCTCCAAAAACTCTCTGGTTCCGGTAATTTTTCCTGTAGATTTCAACGTTTCCCCTTCTTCTAACAATGTCAAGGTATGATTCTATACTTATAATTAGTTAGATTAAGTACTTGCATGTAGTTTAACATCAAGATTTGGGGAAAAATCTAGGGTTCTTCAACTTGAACCGGATCGAACTCCAAATTTTTGCATAAATCTGTTAACATTAGTTTAGATACATGTTATAGGAAGTAAATCAACTTGTATTGTTTGTAGATTCGCCCGATTTCTCACAAAAACCCCAAACCCTTGTTTTTGAACCGAAAAAGATGAAATTGAAGGGGTAAACGGTTTGTTTTGGGAAAAACGGCACTTGGGGTTCCATTTTCGGGGAAAACCGCTCCTATTGGGTCAAAAATTTTCAAGTTTTCGGGACCGGGTCGAAAAATGAGATTTTTGGGAAACAGACGCCTGGACACGGGGCCGTGCTCAGCGAGCACGGGGCCGTGTCCAGCTAAACTCAGGCCAACTCGGGGCGTGTCCGCTGAACACGGGCGCGTGTTCAGCCGACTGTTTTCAGTTTTCTTCGAAAATTTCACTATTTCGTACTAGTTGTTTGACATTTTCATTTAGATGGCCAAGAAATTCACCAGGTTCAACGCAAGCGAGTTGGCGGCTCAAGCTCGTTACGATGTGTTAAGGACTAGGCCCGAAGAGAATCCCAAACAAGTGTGCATGGACACTCTTGAAGCAGTGAACCAGATAGACCGCTTCAACACCATTGTCACCGGCCCACTACGAGTGGCTCTCTGCACTCGACTTCACTCCGTGCATGAATACACCATGGAATTTTACAGCACGTTTGTCCTTAAGTCGAGAGCGGAACCGTTTGACAATGAAGGGGTAGAGTTTCGTTTTGGAGGGACAACATACAGAATCTCAATCGCTCAATTTGGGGCACTGGTTGGGTTATACTCAGAAGAGGATGCTGGGGATGAAGAGAACACCGGCGGTCTACGAGAGATTCCGGAAGATCAACGCTAAGTTGCTTGGGCTCAGATCAGAGAGGGCAACTATAACCCGAGCCGAACTAAGAGCACCCTGTTGAGAGACCCTCTCTACCGCTACATCCCAGGGTCCTCACCTACTCTCTTAGCTAGAGACACAACAGCAGCGGTGTTCTAGGGTTACGAGATCTGCTGGTCCTCCATTGCAACCACAACCGTGTCAACCTTGATGTTCCACACCTGCTACTCCGTAACATGCACCTGAACCAGCTTGCTACTCCCCCGACTCCTATCTTCTTTGGAAGGTGGATTTACCGCCTTTTCAAACACTTCACAAGGATGCCGAGGTCCTTTTAAAAGGGCCCATGGTCGGGAAAAGTGGACATGGTTATCTGCCGCTCCATGAACTTGATCAATGAAGCGGATGATGGGACGGTCAGATTCCAAACGGTCCAAGGGCATGCATGGAACCCTCAAGAAGCTCTCGTCTTACACACTCCAGAAATCCGTCCTCCTCTTCAGTACCACTACCAGCACCAGGGTGATCTGGGTCAATCCTTCTCACAAGGAGGCGGTTTTCCTAACTTTCAAAGCTTACATGATTTATTGCAGGAAAACCTTATGTGCACCAGGAACACCTACAACATGGCTAGCAACACATACGCCCGGGACGGAGTGATAGAGAGAAACATCTCCGACATGCAGGATGACATTGGAAACATCCGGGAGTGTATGGCGGGCCACGGAGGAGGTGATGATGATGATGACGATGACGACGAGGACATGGATTGAGCGGGAGGAGTTGGAGGTAGCATCACACGGTTGAAGGTCTCACAGGTTAACCCCCTCCCCCCTTATCTTATGAACAATTTCTGGCCTGCGTGCCACTTGTTGAACAATTTACTTTCTCTAACACTTTTTAATTTTTGCATTTCTTTTTTCTTGTTAACTTGTGACGTGGATGATAAACTTTGGTAATTTAGGATGTTGGTTATTGTTTGGTGTGGTATTTACTAGTTAAACAGGTACATACGAGGCTTAGAGCACTAAACATTAGTGCTACTAAAGCCAGGACAGCAAAAACCGAAGCCAGAAACCTGTTTTACACTTTTGCAGTTTGTCCACACGGGGTCGTGCTCAGCCGACACGCCCCCGTGCCCATCACCCAGACCTGATGTTTGTTTAAATTCTGCAGATTGCTGTTAACCTGTGCCAACAAAGGGGTCGTGTTCACCCAACACGCCCCCGTGTCCACCTTCTGTAAGTCATCATTACTGGCACTCTGACCACGGGGCCGTGTTCATCCAACACGAGGCCGTGTCTAGATGCCCAGTAACATAATTTTTTTTGTTTAACACACCTTTTTACACATTCAATCAACCTAAAAACCTATTTTTGGGACACATTGAGGACAATGTGTAATTTAAGTGTGGGGGGGAAGCTAAAACCTTGAATTTTGCATGTCCTACCCACAAGCCTTACACAAAACTCTATTGGAACCGCTAAACACCCCAAATTTTTTCAAAAATATTTCATTTTTTTTACTTGTCTTGGTTTAATTTGGGAATAACAAGTTCTAACAAGGTTCGATTTTATAAATTTACAACCGATAGCGTCGTGATAAAAAAGGAACCAACATAAGAAAATTATGAAACGACATGACAAATCTAATTTGATTATATATACTTGATCACATAAAAAACCCATTCCCACAAAAAGTGAGTTTTGAGCCTTTATTGAGTATACAAATACACATCTTAAAACTAAATGCTCATTTTTCGTTTCTTGTGTGAATAGCTGCTTGGTTTCTTACGACTCTATAACTTGCCATGACGATACATTCCCAGTCCTTACCAACTTAAACCCAAGTAAGTAAATGATGGAGGCATTAGGACTAACCCTTTTTCTTTCAACACCATTATTTTTCTTTTTTTTTTACCACCTACTCAAAATACCCCTAGTTAACCCCTTTGAGCCTAAACCTTTTCATTTCCTTACCCAAAACAAACACCATTTACCCACCAAAACCTTTTTCATTTTAAACCCTTTATTTTAGTAACAAAGCTCGGTTTTCTTGTGACTTCCTTATCAAAAAAATATATATATAGAGAAGAAAAGAAAAATGAAGTTAGCAATAAACAAACAAGCTCATCAAAAGAAAGCTTGTTTGAAAAATGCTTCATTAAAATAAAAAGTCACAAAAACAAAATGTTCTACGAAAACCGACGCTTTTTACGCCTTTTCGCCCTTTCTACTAACCACTAACCCAACCACCCACCTTTAACCCAAGCCTAACCCTTCCCCAAAAGTCCTCTTGATATTTACAAAGGTGTATAGTTAAAAATGAGGAGGATTGATTGCTCGGCAAGCATATGGTAGAAGTAAGTTCCATGCCACTCTCGAGTGTTTCACAAAAATACATATTCGACCGAGTGTTGAGTGATCTCCTGTGAGGTATGTGAACTTGTATATAAATGAAATTTTAAATAGGCATGTTATGCCCAAATAAGTAATTTATCTTATGAAATGTTCTAAATAAATCATAACGAATAGGATTGTAAATAACATAAAAATAAAACCTAATAAAGAATCTTGGAATCCCGACACTCTATGACAAGCCCAAAACCTTCTCGTCTACCCATTCCATTTGGGAGTGTAAGCCACAAAATAAAGAGTTTTGCTTGAGGACAAGCAAAGATTCAAGAGTGGGGGTATTTGATGTGTGTAAAATGCAACATATAAATTACATCAAATGAGGCATAAAACTAACCCTTTTTAGTACTAATGTTGGAAAAAGTGTGTTTTTGTCTTCCTTTTGTATTTTCAGGGTTAAATGAGCTTAAATGAACAAAAGAAGCAAAAAGACAGCCAAGTCTAACATAAATACAAGAAAAGGAATAAACGTGGCATGCCCGACCCCTCGACAGCATCTTCCCAAGCAAAAACAAGACGGCAGAAGGCTGAACCCGCCCCGTGTACATTGAACACGGGGGCGTGCCCAAGTGTTCGCATAAAAGACAGTGGTAGAAGCTTCTATTTCCCAACACGGGGGCATGCCCAGCGGGCACGGGGCCGTGGTCAACGCAAAGATTCGCAGAATCTGAGCAAATCTTTATAGTACAGATACGCTTCTGCACACGGGGCCGTGCCCAGCGAACACAGGGGCGTGGTCAACTAATACAGACAAACTAAAATTAATGAAGAAAGAGAAGGTGGGTGGACACGGGGCCATGCCCAGCGGGCACGGGGCCATGTCCGGGCTTCTGTGCAGGCTATAAATAGGGGTGCTTGGCTCACTTGCAAATCATCCCTTGGAAAACCACCTCTCTCATACTTCACCCACCCACCACCACCATCACAACCCACATCCACCACCATCCACCATCCATCATAGAGTGTGTGTAGTAGTCTCGGGATCCAAGATTGATCATAAGAGTTCTTGACAATCAAAGGCCATGTTTGCCTAAGTCTCTTACATCACCTGGTGAAGTCAAGCATTTAGTGTAATACTTTTTATTTTTAATCTTTTCGCACTTTTTATTTGGTTATGTATTAATGACTTTAATAACTAGTTTCTTATGTTGAAGGTGAAACTTCCTTATCATTTGTCCGTGGTGTCTTGGCATTATTTTACTGTCTATATAAAATAAAAGATTTACACCATTCATATCTCCACGGTCTATATGGAGATATGTTGGCTACCTGGTCGGGGGTTAAGGGAATGGTTTGGTAAGCGTCTTGCCTTGTTCAGTGTGTAGATCTTGCAAGGACCTAGATCAAGCTTAGTAGGACCTCATTCAATACCCACTGGTATTGAATGGCGGGGGTTCGAATTTCTTGATCCCCTCATATGTAAACTACTATTAAAACATTAACCCGGCTACTTAGGATTGTATCCTTGCTGACTCAAACTACTTAGCCGAGGGTAACGTCACCTTCAAAAGAGGGGCCTACCACATTACGCATTAATAACTTAATTAATTATCTTTCAATAATCCAACCCTTTAGGATTGTATCCTTGTTGACTCAAACTACTGGGTTGAGGGTAACGTCACCTTCAAAAGAGGGGCCTACTACTATAACTAAGATAATCTCTTAAAAAGTGCAAAAGTGCGTAAATAATCAAAGGTTACACTAAAGGCGAGTCGGATCCAAGTGATTCATCTTGTCTATCTGTTTTATTTTTATTTTCAGCATTTTTAGTTTTCATTTTCATATTTAAACCTTTTTCTAAAATTTTGATTTGATTAGACGTTGAGGATAAACCGGTACTAAAAACTCTTGTGTCCTTGGACGACCTCGGTATCTTACCAACGCTATACTACGCTCACGATGGGTCCACTTGCCCATATGTGTGTTTAGTGTTAGTAAAATATCGTGTTTTATAAATTTAAAACTTGACTAACGTGTTAAAAAGGGCGAAAAATATACTTAAAAACATATCATGTGACACCCCAGGAAAACCAGTAAACCACACAACACAACTAGCTTCCTCAGTAACCACGTGCTAAATTTCGGGATGAAATTTCTTTCAAGTTGGGGATAATGTGACAACCCGTAACTTCGAGTTAAAACCTTTCGTTTTGCTTTCGCAAAATAATTATATTCTTATCTTATTCGATAAATTAAATATGTCTAACATGGTATCATTTGTGTGATGAACTAGGCTTGCATACTAATAAAACTATTGACGAAAACAGTGTTCGTACAAATCATTATACAAGCGGTGATGATACGGTTCTAGAACTAGGTTGTGGATTAGTGGAACTATTATAATAATGATCGAGATAGGTGTCTTGAATTAACTAGATAATTGCTTGATTTAATCAAAAAGTGTGGGTGCTAGTCGATGATGTGGCCTATTAGTAATTGTCTGAATATTATTAATAAACGCATGATTCAATGATGATGGATGATGATGGCATGAATTCCCTAAATTGATCCAATGGGAAACACCAAAATATTGGTAGTTGTTGTTTATGATTTTATTAGAATTAGAATTAGGAATTCACATGGGTCAAAAGTAGTAACAGTTTGGTTTCTCAATTGTTATGTTAAGCATGATTGGTATTTAGTTATAAAGACTTGCAAATGGACAAAATTCTAGTGGTTGATGATGAAGACTTTTGTGTCACCCAAACCAAACATTCCTTCTCGAATACATATACAGACAACACAAATACCTAATTTCCCCACTCACTACATTATTTTTATAAAAGGGGCTTTTGTACTATGCCGACAATACAATACACACACAACAAACACAGGTTTGGAGTTTTCTCTCTCACTCAATTAATTATATGTACAGACACATACACGAAATCCATATCAAGCTACAACTTCATCCTCCACCACACATAGAAATCACAGGCACATCAGCCACACCTCTCGATCTCATCTCTCTCTCCCTCTCGTTCAGCCGGTCAAGACGATCAGAGTCAGAACCGGCGCCGATGTCGGTGGCTTTTCAGGCGAGACGCCCCTCCCCTTTCGATGACTGCGGTGGCGATGGTGAACATAGGTATCGGCCGAGAGGCACCCCCTCTCTTCGATCTTTCTGGTTTCGATAACACCCCCACACCCTTCTTCTTCTCAGCTGATGTGCAACCGGGGGACGACAACAACCACCACCACCGTCTGGTATGAATCTTGATCTTGACATGTTTATAAGATAGACAAATTACATGAAAATCTGAATGGTTGCTTTGAAACTGAAAGTATGTTGTGTATAGATTATGCTTTAGAATGTTTGTAAAATAAGGTTTCTTGTGAATGAAAAAGATGAAAGTTTTACTATTAGTTGTTTTAGTTGATTTTAGTAACATGGATGATAAGAGTTCTGTAATATGCTTATCATGAATTCTGGGCATATGTGACGGTCATATGAATGCTTGGTGATGGGTTTTCATGAAAACGTACAACCGGTTAAGCATAGGGTACAACATGGTCATGCGCATATACAATGTTTAAACCCACTATCTGTTTAAGTGACGTCGAGGATCATGCTCGAACCTGCTGTCTTTCGTATTAGTTTCCATCCATGATGTTTGTTATTTGATAAAGATGGTTTCTGTTGAATGATAATGAGTGACGATGATGAATCAATTCTCACATACGAAACTTATAGGATTAAATGTATGAAGTATCTATATTGATGAATTCAATGGAGGTATGGATGTATGTGCATTGCTTTGAGAAACAATCATGCCATGCGAAGTGACAAGAACTGACAGCACTAAAATCGAACACTCCAATCTCTATCTATATTTATGAAATAATTAATATATTATATCATGCATATATCTAAAATTGGTTGTTCAAATATGGACGTTAAATGCTAATGATTCTAGAATTGGACAAACTACCTTCATGGTCTAATGGTTATATTAAAGATAGAATTTTAGAAAATAGAATCAAATAGCTTAATGTTATTTCGTTGAATGATGTGACCCATTAACTATGTTAAGTTAATAGTGTTAACCCTGTTAGATATGTAACGTCTAACTGTTATGTGCTAGATACGTGATGCCTAATTGTAAGATGCGAGATACGTGTAAGATTATGTGGTGCTAGTTAAATACGAATCTGATTTAAACTTAATGGTTATAATAGGACGCGGTTGACCAAAAGTTATTTTAACAAGTAATCAAACCTACCGAGCAAACCAAGGTGAGTTCACACTCTTTCTAAGGCATGGGATTCCCGGTGGTTTGGGAATGGGTTAAGAAACTAAAATGGAACCTACATATCCTCCTTGGGTAGGATATGTACCGCCATCCTCCATAGGTAGGATGCCAATATTAATCCTGCGTATTCTCCTTGGGTAGAATACGTACGTTCGTCCTCCTTGGGTAGGACAACAACCTTAACGTACGTAAAACCTACATACACTCACACTCGCTACGGTCCTTGGATCAAGAAGGGCACGTACAAATACGACTAGTCTACACATGGGAAGCCCCCACTAATCTTCGCACACATGCCTGGAATGGCCGCGATACGGCCACTAACCTTCGCACACATGTCTGGAAGACCGCGATACGGCCATTAATCATCGCAAACATGTCAGGGTGACCGCGATACGAATTAATAAGAAACATGGTTTACAAAACGAACAACTGATTTACGAAACAAATGCTATAACTAAACAACCAACTGTAAACTCGCTCAACTTTGTTGTTGATTTGTTGTTACATGCCTTGCAGGTCGTTAGGTACTCATGGAGCTTGCACGAGGAAGCACAGTCGTTGTGGGACATGGATCATGGATGCCATGTTAAACTTTTATGACATTTCAAACTTAATACTTATGTTGGGTTTTACAGTTATGCTTCCGCTAAACATTGATACTATACTTTTGTTTTGAACACCTTTCATATTGTTTGGTTGAATTACATTTACTAATTACATTGTTCAATATGATTGGTGGCTTGATCCTGGTCATGTCACGCCTCCAAGCGGTGGTACTCCGCATGTGGATTTTTGGGGGTGTGACAGATTGGTATCAGAGCCATTGGTTATAGTGAACTTGGTTTTAATAAGGGAAAAAGTTTTTGTTAAAACCAGACTATAACCTGAACAGTGCTCAACGATCCACAACGACGCTTCTCTCCACATGCAAGACTCGACATTCTAGGTAATACTGTTCATGTTTACATTGCCTACTTACTAGATTACATAGAACTTTGCTCAGGGTATGCTTAGATGAACGTAACAACTACTATTGAAACCTTGTATGCTCACACTCTTCTGTCATCCCACACCTGTGTAATGATACGACGCACTTCTCACTCATATTCCTTTCGATGTAAAGATCATGAGTGGCGTGTTAACCTAACTAAAGCCAGTTGGCGGCTTTGATCACTGAATAAGTTACTGCAGCACTCGCAGCTGCCCAGGCAGGAGGTATAGCCTGCCATCACAACTTACTCTAGGATCCTTAGATCCTACTTTCGTAAACCGACACTTGTGCTTAATTTTGTTTACTCTTACACACACGACAAGTCAACCCACTCAGCCACCTGTTTGCACTTTAAGACTTTCATGGACTGTCGTTCTAACACATTCAGTGGCACGGAAGGAGCAGTTGGACTCCTCCATTGGTTTGAAAAGCTCGAATCCGTCTTTGAAATGTGTGAATGCCCTGAGGCTCGCAGGGTGAAGTACGCCACTGGTACTCTCGAAGGCACTGCGCTAACTTGGTGGAATGCGCAAGTTCAGATGCTGGGGCTGGCGGCTGCTAATGCCACCCCTTGGAATGATTTTAAGGAACTGATCAAACGTGAATACTGTAGTCGTGATGACATCCACAAGCTGGAAGTGGAGTTCTTTAACCTAAAGATGACGGGGTCAGAGTTAGAAGCGTACACGAGACGATCCAACAAACTGGCAGAGTTATGTCCAACTATGGTGGATCCTCCCATCAAGCGCATTGAACTGTACCTCAAAGGCTTAGTACCAGAAATTCAAAGCCATGTGACGACTGATAACCTTGCTACTATTCAAGATGTTACTCGCTTGCTCATCGTCTCACAGACCAGGCAGTGGAACAGAACTAGCCGCCTAAACGTATTGGTGCTACTACTACTTCTGCTACTCCCAGGGACAACAAACTAAAATGGGATGGAACCTCTAGCAAGGGTTTGACTTCAGTTCAGTTCAGTCCCAAGCACAGCAGCGAAGGATTGATGACTACCAGAGCCCTGGTCAGCAATCTTCTGGTAGGCAAGGGCAGGGTGGATATCGAGGAGATCACCCCAAAATGCAATAGATGCAACAGACACCACTGTGGTCACATAGTCAAGGGTTGTAACCTCGTCTTAGCTGGTCAGACTTTCTCTATCGATCTCATTCCTATAGTTCTGGGTAGTTCCGACATTGTCATGGGGATGGATTGGTTATCCCAACCGTAACTAGAAATCCTATGTAAAGAAAAGATTATTCGTATTCCCCGTTCTGGCAAGGAACCTCTCGAAATTCAGGGCGACAAGAGTGGTGCTTTAGTGGAAACATCTCTTTCCTTAAGGCCCAGAAGTGTTTGCGAAAGGGACACACCGCTATCTTAGCACTTGTTACTGACGTGTCAACAAAAGAGAAGAAGATTGAGAATATTCCAGTTGTACGCGACTTTCCTCAAGTGTTTCCTGAAGATTTACCAGGACTACCGCCTCACCGCCAGGTCGAATTTCAGATCAAGCTAGCTTCTAGAGCAGCACCCATAGCTCGAGCACCCTATCGCTTAGCTCCAACCGAATTGGAAGAACTGTCTAAACAAGTGCAAGAACTCTTGGAAAAGGGTTTTATTCGTCCTAGCTCTTCGCCCTGGGGAGCTCCAGTATAAATGTGAAGAAGAAAGACGGTACCTTCCGCATGTCCATAGATTACCGCGAACTGAACAAGGTGACTGTGAAGAATCGCTATCCTCTTCCACGTATCGACGACTTATTCGACCAGTTGCAAGGGTCGAGCTACTCTTCAAAGATTAATCTGAGGTCAGGCTATCATCAAGTGAGAGTCCGGGACAAGGATGTCTCCAAAACAGCATTCAGAACACGCTACGGCCATTACGAGTTTCTGGTCATGCCATTCGGGTTAACAAACGCACCTGCAGTCTTCATGGACCTTATGAACAAAGTGTGTAAGCCCTACCTGGATAAGTTTGTGATTGTATTCATCGATGACATTCTAATCTACTCTAAGAGTTAGGAGGAACACGAGCAACATTTACGACTTATTTTGGAACTCCTTCGAACAGAACAGCTGTACGCCAAGTTTTCGAAATGCGACTTCTGGCTTCGTGAAGTCCACTTTCCAGGCCACGTGATAAATAAGGAGGGGATTCATGTTGATCCATCCAAGATAGATTCCATCAAGAACTGGTCTACACCTCGCACACCAACAGAAATTCGCCAATTCTTGGGTTTGGCAGGTTACTACAGAAGGTTCATCAAAGACTTCTCAAAGATTGCACAGCCGCTTACACTACTGACACAGAAAGGTGTTACTTATCGTTGGGGTAATACACAGGAATTCGCATTTCAGCACTTAAAGGATAGACTTTGTAGTGCACCTATCCTCTCATTGCCTGAAGGCACAGACGATTTTGTAGTCTACTGCGACGCATCCATTCAAGGTCTTGGATGTGTGTTGATGCAACGGGATAAAGTCATTGCTTATGCTTCGCACCAACTTAAGATTCACGAAAGGAATTACACTACACACGATTTAGAGCTCGGAGCTGTTGTTTTTGCGCTCAAGATATGGAGACATTACCTGTACGGTACCAAGTGCACCATCTACACCGATCACAGGAGTCTAGAGCACATTTTCAAGCAGAAAGAGTTAAACATGCTTCAACATCGATGGGTCGAGCTACTGAACGATTATGAATGTGCCATCAAGTACCATCCGGGTAAAGCCAATGTAGTGGCCGATGCCCTCAGTCGAAAGGATACTACACCTAGGCGTGTACGAGCGTTGCAACTCACTATTCAGTCTAGTCTTCCTTCTCAGATACGAGATGCTCAGGTAGAAGCATTGAAACCAGAAAATGTCAGGGCTGAAGCCCTACGCGGTTCCAGGCAGCGGATGGAACAAAAGGCAGACGGCGCCTACTACGTAACAGGACGCATCTGGGTCCCACTCTACGGTAACTTACGTGGGCTTGTAATGGATGAAGCTCATAAGTCTCGCTACTCAGTACATCCTGGTTCGGATAAGATGTACCACGACCTCAGAACTACATACTGGTGGCCTAGCATGAAAACTCATATAGCAACTTACGTTAGCAAGTATTTGACTTATGCGAGAGTCAAAGCGGAATATCAGAAACTATCGGGCCTACTCCAACAACCAGAGATACCACAATGGAAATGGGAGCAAATTTCCATGGATGTTGTTACTGGCCTGCCTAGATCTCAACGTGGGAATGATACTATTTGGGTGATCGTGGACTGACTCACAAAGTCTGCACACTTCTTGGCTATCAAAGAAACAGACAAGTTCTCTACTTTAGCAGACGTTTACTTGAAGGAAGTAGTTTCGAGGCACAGGGTGCCCACCTCTATTATTTCCGATCGTGATGCACGTTTCACTTCAGAACTTTGGCAAGCGATGCACAAATCTTTCGACTCACGGTTAGACATGAGCACAGCTTATCACCCTCAGACGGATGGGCAGTCTGAACGTACCATCCAGACTCTTGAAGACATGCTTAGGGCATGTGTGATTGACTTTGGCAATAGTTGGGAAAAACATCTGCCACTAGTGGAATTTTCGTATAATAACAGTTACCACGCCAGTATTCGGGCCGCTCCATTTGAAGCATTGTACGGGCGTAAATGCCGGTCACCTCTCTGTTGGGCAGAGGTGGGGGATAGTCAGATCACAGGCCCAGAGTTTGTGATAGACACTACAGAAAGGATTGCTCAAATACGACAACGCATGGCGGCAGCTCGCGACCGTCAGAAAGCCTACGCTGATAAGGGTAGGAAACCACTCGAGTTTCAAGTTGGGGATTGAGTGCTACTCAAAGTTTCACCCTGGAAGGGTGTGGTTCGTTTTGACAAACGGGGCAAACTTAATCCGCGTTACGTCGGACCATTCGAAATCATTGAGAAAATAGGCAAGGTAACCTACAGACTGAATTTACCAGTAGAACTCAGTGCAGTTCACAACGTTTTCCACGTGTCGAATCTGAAGAAGTGTCTGTCAGATGAGACCCTCATAGTTCCTTTGAAGGAGCTCAATATCGACGATCAGTTGCGATTCGTACCTCTTGTTCGAGTTCGTTGAAACTCCCATCGTGGCCCAGAGTTTACCTGGGAACGAGAAGATCAAATGAAACTCAAATATCCCCAGTTGTTCGAAAACAGTACAACCACTACTGAGGCTGAAGCTACTACAGAATTTCGGGACGAAATTCCAAATCAACGGGGGGATGATGTGACACCCCAGGAAAACCAGTAAACCACACAACACAACTAGCTTCCTCAGTAACCACGTGCTAAATTTCGGGATGAAATTTCTTTCAAGTTGGGGATAATGTGACAACCCGTAACTTCGAGTTAAAACCTTTCGTTTTGCTTTCGCAAAATAATTATATTCTTATCTTATTCGATAAATTAAATATGTCTAACATGGTATCATTTGTGTGATGAACTAGGCTTGCATACTAATAAAACTATTGACGAAAACAGTGTTCGTACAAATCATTATACAAGCGGTGATGATACGGTTCTAGAACTAGGTTGTGGATTAGTGGAACTATTATAATAATGATCGAGATAGGTGTCTTGAATTAACTAGATAATTGCTTGATTTAATCAAAAAGTGTGGGTGCTAGTCGATGATGTGGCCTATTAGTAATTGTCTGAATATTATTAATAAACGCATGATTCAATGATGATGGATGATGATGGCATGAATTCCCTAAATTGATCCAATGGGAAACACCAAAATATTGGTAGTTGTTGTTTATGATTTTATTAGAATTAGAATTGGGAATTCACATGGGTCAAAAGTAGTAACAGTTTGGTTTCTCAATTGTTATGTTAAGCATGATTGGTATTTAGTTATAAAGACTTGCAAATGGACAAAATTCTAGTGGTTGATGATGAAGACTTTTGTGTCACCCAAACCAAACATTCCTTCTCGAATACATATACAGACAACACAAATACCTAATTTCCCCACTCACTACATTATTTTTATAAAAGGGGCTTTTGTACTATGCCGACAATACAATACACACACAACAAACACAGGTTTGGAGTTTTCTCTCTCACTCAATTAATTATATGTACAGACATATACACGAAATCCATATCAAGCTACAACTTCATCCTCCACCACACATAGAAATCACAGGCACATCAGCCACACCTCTCGATCTCATCTCTCTCTCCCTCTTGTTCAGCCGGTCAAGACGATCAGAGTCGGAACCGGCGCCGATGTCGGTGGCTTTTCAGGCGAGACGCCCCTCCCCCTTCGATGACTGCGGTGGCGATGGTGAACATAGGTATCGGCCGAGAGGCACCCCCTCTCTTCGATCTTTCTGGTTTCGACAACACCCCCACACCCTTCTTCTTCTCAGCTGATGTGCAACCGGGGGACGACAACAACCACCACCACCACCGTCTGGTATGAATCTTGATCTTGACATGTTTATAAGATAGACAAATTACATGAAAATCTGAATGGTTGCTTTGAAACTGAAAGTATGTTGTGTATAGATTATGCTTTAGAATGTTTGTAAAATAAGGTTTCTTGTGAATGAAAAAGATGAAGGTTTTACTATTAGTTGTTTTAGTTGATTTTAGTAACATGGATGATAAGAGTTCTGTAATATGCTTATCATGAATTCTGGGCATATGTGACGGTCATATGAATGCTTGGTGATGGGTTTTCATGAAAACGTACAACCGGTTAAGCATAGGGTACAACATGGTCATGCGCATATACAATGTTTAAACCCACTATCTGTTTAAGTGACGTCGAGGATCATGCTCGAACCTGCTGTCTTTCGTATTAGTTTCCATCCATGATGTTTGTTATTTGATAAAGATGGTTTCTGTTGAATGATAATGAGTGACGATGATGAATCAATTCTCACATACGAAACTTATAGGATTAAATGTATGAAGTATCTATATTGATGAATTCAATGGAGGTATGGATGTATGTGCATTGCTTTGAGAAACAATCATGCCATGCGAAGTGACAAGAACTGACAGCACTAAAATCGAACACTCCAATCTCTATCTATATTTATGAAATAATTAATATATTATATCATGCATATATCTAAAATTGGTTGTTCAAATATGGACGTTAAATGCTAATGATTCTAGAATTGGACAAACTACCTTCATGGTCTAATGGTTATATTAAAGATAGAATTTTAGAAAATAGAATCAAATAGCTTAATGTTATTTCGTTGAATGATGTGACCCATTAACTATGTTAAGTTAATAGTGTTAACCCTGTTAGATATGTAACGTCTAACTGTTATGTGCTAGATACGTGATGCCTAATTGTAATATGCGAGATACGTGTAAGATTATGTGGTGCTAGTTAAATACGAATCTGATTTAAACTTAATGGTTATAATAGGACGCGGTTGACCAAAAGTTATTTTAACAAGTAATCAAACCTACCGAGCAAACCAAGGTGAGTTCACACTCTTTCTAAGGCATGGGATTCCCGGTGGTTTGGGAATGGGTTAAGAAACTAAAATGGAACCTACATATCCTCCTTGGGTAGGATATGTACCGCCATCCTCCATAGGTAGGATGCCAATATTAATCCTGCGTATTCTCCTTGGGTAGAATACGTACGTTCGTCCTCCTTGGGTAGGACAACAACCTTAACGTACGTAAAACCTACGTACACTCACACTCGCTACGGTCCTTGGATCAAGAAGGGCACGTACAAATACGACTAGTCTACACATGGGAAGCCCCCACTAATCTTCGCACACATGCCTGGAATGGCCGCGATACGGCCACTAACCTTCGCACACATGTCTGGAAGACCGCGATACGGCCATTAATCATCGCAAACATGTCAGGGTGACCGCGATACGAATTAATAAGAAACATGGTTTACAAAACGAACAACTGATTTACGAAACAAATGCTATAACTAAACAACCAACTGTAAACTCGCTCAACTTTGTTGTTGATTTGTTGTTACATGCCTTGCAGGTCGTTAGGTACTCATGGAGCTTGCACGAGGAAGCACAGTCGTTGTGGGACATGGATCGTGGATGCCATGTTAAACTTTTATGACATTTCAAACTTAATACTTATGTTGGGTTTTACAGTTATGCTTCCGCTAAACATTGATACTATACTTTTGTTTTGAACACCTTTCATATTGTTTGGTTGAATTACATTTACTAATTACATTGTTCAATATGATTGGTGGCTTGATCCTGGTCATGTCACGCCTCCAAGCGGTGGTACTCCGCATGTGGATTTTTGGGGGTGTGACATATCACGCTACACACACATCACTCCCACCTACCAACCTATCACATAGAAGAAAAGAAGCCTAGCCCCTGAGCATAGCCTAGCTACTTGTCAGGAGTTAGAAAGGCTAGTGGAAGATGGTATCGTAAGGGAGGTAAAGTATCACTCTTGGTTAGCAAACCTCGTCATGGTGAAGAAGCCAGATGGCTCTAGGAGAATGTGTGTTGACTTCAAAGATCTCAACAAAGCATGTCCTAAAGACTGCTACCCATAGCCCGAAATCGATTGGAAGGTAGACTCACTTACAGATTTCAAGTACAAGTGCTTCTTCGATGCCTATAAAGGGTATCATCAAATTAAAATGATGAAAGAACACGAAGAGAAGACAGTGTTCCATACTGATAAGGGGATGTTTTGTTACAAAAAGATGCCTTTTGGGTTGAAGAACGCAGGGGCAACATACCAACGTCTCGTAGACAAGGACTTTTCCGAAATAATCGGAAGGAATATGGAAGCATACGTCGATGATCTTATAATCAAAAGTCACACGGGAGAAGGACATGCTCCAAGACATCAAGGAGACGTTCCACAATCTCAAAGCAATCAACATGAAGTAAAACCCAAACAAATGCTCCTTTGGGTTTGAGGAAGGAAAGTTCCTCGGTCACATTGTGGGGAAACAAAGCATAAAAGCAAATCCGGACAAGGTCCGAGCTGTCATAGAGATGAAATCCCCAAGAACCAAAAAGGAAGTTGAAAACCTTAATGGAAAAATAGCAGCCCTCAAGCGCTTCCTCCCCAAGTCAGCAGAAAGATCGTTACCATTCTTCAAGACATTGAAGAACTGTGCCGATAACAAAAACTTTATGTGGACAGCGGAAGCAGAAGCGGCCTTCATAGCACTCAAAAAGCTCATAGCTTCCCTGCCAATCATGGCAGCACCCAGAAAAGAAGAAAAAATCATAGTCTACCTGCCGGCAGGTTCACAGACTATAGATATCTCATTTACTTTATGATCTACGAGCCCTATGCTCATGGTCATCTAAGTTAACAGCTCCTTAATAATGTTTATCCACAGGACAAGAAGCAATAAGCACTGTGCTTGTGGTGGAAAGAGGGAAGGAGCAGATACCGGTGTACTTTATGAGCAAGGTTCTAAAAGCAGCCGAAGTCAATTACTCCCCAATTGAGAAGCTGGTACTAGCACTAGTACAAATGGCCAAAAGACTAAGGAGATACTTCCAAGCTCATCCAATTCAGGTGCTCACTGATCAACCACTAAGGTCCATACTAGAAAAGCCTGAAGACTCGGGAAGGTTGGCTAAGTGGGCCGTAGGGTTGGGGGAGCACAAGATTGAGTACGTACCAAGGAAGGCTTACAAAGGACAGGTATTGGTAGATTTCTTGATAGAAATGCCAATGGTCAAGGAGGTAAATGAGGTAGAAGAGGAAGGATGCCAAACGATAATCCCAGGGAAATGGACATTATTTTCAGATGGAGCTTCTAGTATAGATGGTTCCGGGGCAGGTCTCATCATAACAGACCCCCACAAAACCGAATATACTTATTCACTTCATCTTAATTTTCCCTGCATAAATAATGAAGTTGAATATTAAGCGTTGTTGGCATGGTTGCGATTAGCAAAAACCATGAAGTTGAGGGGCTGCATGCCTTCACCGATTCAAGATTGGTAGCAAGTCAAGTGGGGGGAGAATACACAGCAAGGGAACCATCAATGGTAAAGTACAAGGAAAAAGTTAAGGAACTGATGGGTAGCTTCAAATCTTGCTCGCTAACTCAAGTGTCAAGAACAAAGAACAAACAAGCAGATGCCTTGAGTAAGCTAGCTTCCTTAACGTTTGCACACCTTACAAAGAAGGTACTTGTAGAAGTGCTTAAGGTAAGATCAATCGAAGAAGCTGAAATCAAAGACATGGTGATAGAAAATGAAGACACGTGGATGACACCCATCCAACAGTTCCTACAAGAAGGGAAGCTCCCCCCCCCCATAGAATCAGAAGCTGCCAAGATAAGAACAAAAGCCAAGCAATATGTCCTAGAAGAAGGGAAGCTTTACAAGAAATGTTACCTCTCCCCGTTGCTATGATGTGTAGGCCCAAATTAAATCAACTATTTGATAAGATAAGTTTATGAGGGCATCTGTGGATCACATGCGGGAGTAAGAACAATTGTGGCAAAGCTAATGAATATGAGTTACTTCTGGCCCACAATGCATAAAGATACGGCTAAAGTCATCTACAAATGTGAAGCATGCCAACTACATGCCCTAGTCAAAGCAAGTCCGAAGCATGACCTTGTCCCTATCCTGGCTGCCTAGCCATTCTATAAGTGGGGAATGGATATAGTGGGGCCCTTCCCTCAGGCAGTTAGACAAGTAAAGTTCCTCCTGGTGGCCGTAGACTATTTCACAAAATGGCTAGAAGTTAAGCCATTAGCAAAAGTCTCAAGAAAGAATGTCATCAGCTTCGTCTGGGAACAGATAATATGCAGATTCGGGATACCAGGGGAGATAGTAACCGACAATGGGAAGTAGTTCGCAAAAAAAAAACCACTCAACACTTGGTGTCAAGAGCTTCAAATCAAGCAGGTCTTCAGCTCTATCTGTTATCCACAATCAAACGGACAAGTAGAGCAGACGAATCGCAGTATTGTAGAGGGGCTAAAGACTCGGCTAGGGAGATATGGCAAACAGTGGGTAGAGGAGCTCCCTAGTGTATTATGGGCAATTCGCACTTTGGAAAAGACAAGCCATCAAAAGACCCCCTACAGCCTCGTATACGGCTCAGAAGCTGTGATACCTGTAGAGATCAGAGTTAGAATGGTGAGAAGTTCCAAGAAAAACAACACCTCGAATGATTCAGAGATACTCTTGAATCTTGATCTACTTGAGGAAGCCAGAGAAGCTACTTTGATCCGAGAAGCAAGGTGCAAACAGAAAATGGAAGCCTACTATAATGCAAGGGTCAAGAAGGAAGCCTTCAAACCTGGTGACCTGGTACTCAGAAACAACGAGGCAAGTAGGCAAGAAGACCTTGGAAAAATGGGCCCGAAATAGGAAGGCACATACATTATCAGTGAGGTACACAAAGGAGGTTCCTACAAGCTTGAAACACCTGATGACAAGAAGGTACCAAGGCATTGGAACGGCAAGCACCTCAAAAAATTCGTAGTCTAAATGACTAATGTAATGACAAAAAACAAACTTATACTTGGATAGATCAGTTTAATCGAAACAAAGATAACACTTTTGTTAAAAAATCTTTTTCAGTGTTCTATCTCAAGGGTGAGCTCCTCCAAACAATGATCCATGGGATCCGACGCTATATCTACCCATAAAACAGAAATGAGCTACTAGACCATATCACTCAACAGGGAACAAGGCACTATACCTTCCTGTATACATGGTGAGTTCCTAAAATAATACTAATCCATGGACTCAAGGAAGCTTCTTCCAATTCCTTTATGAAAAATATAAATAAGCACAAAAACTACAAGCTTATTCCCTTTCAAAAAAGCAAGTAAACACAAACTTACAAGGAAATAAACGAATCAAAAAGTATGAAATCACATAGAAAGTCCATGAAAGAGGGTAAGCACATCATACCAATTCTGCTTCATAGGCTAACATTATAGAACATAATAAGCTTATGCCCAATATACCACAATAACAAAAATGAAATTTGGACTAGAAAAGAGATAGAACTACAACAACTTGCATTGATTCTCTCCAAAAAGACTCGAACCAGGTGACTGCAGCACTTAGTTTTGAAATCTTTACGGAAAAAGACATTGCAAAAGCCAAAGAAGACAAAGTAGAGGTAACATTCAACTCACTTAGTTTGATTACTGATGTGTGTGTGGGTGTGTAAATTTTTAGATATATTTTAAGCACTTTTTACTCGCGGATCAAGCTCTAAATTTATAAAACATAATACAATACAATACAATACTATCACTCTACACAGGTTAGGGCAAGTGCTCCCATCATAGATGTAGTATAGTGATGGTAAGATACTGAGGTCGTCCAAGGACACAAGAGCTTTTAATACCGGCTTATCGTTAACGTCTAATCTAACCAAATTTTGATAAAAGTTTTTGAAAATTTTAAAAGATAAACTAAAAATAAAAATGTAAATGTAAGGAAAAACAAATAGATAAGAAGGAATCACTTGGTTCTAACTCATCTTTTATGTATTCTTTGATGATTTCCGCACTTTGGACTTTTTAAGAGATTATCTTAGTTATAGTGGTAGGCCCCTCTTGTGAAGGAGACGTTACCCTCAACCTATTGGTCTAAGTCAGCAGGGATACGGTCCCGCAAGGTCGGATTATTGAAAGATAATTAAATAAGTTATTAATGCGAAAAGTTATAGGCCCCCCTTGTGAAGGCGACGTTACCCTCGGCCTATTGGTCTGAGTCAGTAGGGATACAGTCCCGCAAGGTCAGATTATTTTTTAATAGTAGTTTATTTATAAGGGATTACAAACCGTTCTTACTTCCCCTGATGTGATGCTATCTGCCTCAAGGGAAGTCCTAAAAATCTTGAATCAGGTCTTCGCAGGATCTATACACAGAACGAGGCAAGAAATTTACCCAACCACCCTTCTAACCCCCTTCCAGGCAGTTAACGCGCTTTATATAGACCGTAAAGACACGAATGAGTGAATCAACAAAACATGAAGAAATGATTAAATATAGTTCACCTTCAATATAAAAAAACTAGTTATTAAAGTCATTAATACATACCCAAATAAAAAGTTGCCAAAGATTGGAAATCAAAAGTAATACATAAAAGATTCGTCTTCACCAAGTGATGTAAGATATTTAGCCAAGCATAACTTTGATTGACAAGAACTCTTACAATCGATCTTGGATCCCGAGACTACCACACACTCTAAAAGATGAAAGATGGATGATGGTGGGGTGTGTTGGTGTTGTAGTGGTGATGGACTGATGGCAAGTGTGAGAGAAGTGGTTTACCAAGGGATGCCTTTCTCTTGAACTAAGCACCTCTATTTATAGTTGAAAACAGAGGTTTCACACGGCCCCGTGCCCACCTGGCATGACCCCGTGGTCTTCTGTTTCTCTCCCTTCATTAACTACAGATGTCAGGTCTTTGTACTAACACGCCCCGTGGTGACAGAGCACGACCCCGTTGTAGGATCGAATTCGGACCTAAACGAGTCGTGTAGAAGAGTTTTTCACCAAAACAAGAGGCGGAAACAAGTGTTTCGATGTAATTCAGCACGTATTCACTTTTAACTGTCGATATTATTGATCTGAAAGACGTTTACAACCTGTCGACACTTCGGCAGCACTTCGTGGCTCACCGGAAGACAACACCTAGAACTATGTGTGTGATTCCGCTCTAATGACCTATATATACTACATGTGATTTCGCTTATGTGTACACTGACACATAAGCGATACCCTCAACTGCCATAAAAGCGAAATTACAATGACATAAAAGCGATACCTAACTCTTGACATATGAGCGGAACCTATCCTATGCCATAAAAGCGAAATAAGCATCTGACAAATAAGCGATATCATGCAATTGTCAAATGAACAAAATCTCATCTAAATCCATGTAAAACTCCTTTGTCTTTTGTGAGATGGTGTCATGATAACTTCACTTTGATGATGTCATCATGACATCATGCTTGATCAATCTTCGCAACGAACTGAGACACGACTGAAGACGTAGACGACAGACGGATGCACCAACAAACTCCCCCTCGGATGTTGACGGAGTCTTCAGTGTCGAGTCTTTGCATCTTTAGTCTTTATCAGTCCTCTCTAACTCTTTGAAGTGTCTGACATTGTAAGTATCCCCAATCTCTTTTTTCTCTCTCAATCTCTATATCAGGTATCGGAACCTGACACTCTATCTTCATGTTTAAAATTGAAACCTGACTATACCTGCACATGCTCTACCCAAAAATAAATTTTCTGATGACCACTTGTAAATATCACAAAAAATGATCTAACATTTTTAGTTTCTGATGAACCATTTGCAAAAATATCATTTTCATTTTCAAATAACATACTCTCCCAAACCATCTGTTCATCTTGTTTAGCACTTGGAATTTTGAAAATTAGCTCTTCAACATCAGTTGTCGAAAATCTTTTTGTATTTTTCAAAACTTTATGCTAAAACACACTAAAAATCTTTTTTGAAATTTTTGAATGTAAAGAAATGCAGTAAAGAAATATTTGCAGACAATATTTTTTGTGAGTTTACGTAAGAGGATCATATCAGTTTCTGAGACAAATCACCAACACCGTTAAGCTTCATTACATTTTAAGTTCTAAACGATTCACTTAGATTGTCAGTATACTGATCCACTTAAATTTTCACACAAAGTTCAACTGCTTCGAGATACAATATTAATGTCTTAAGCACTTAAACTTAATCGCGTGTCCCACCTCAGAATATACTCCCGTATCCAGATCCCAATATTCAGTCTTACAGGTAATTATGACACAAATGATATCTGTAGGGGTTAATAAATTATGAAGAATCATGAGAGCTCAGGTCAGAACTACCGTTCAGCAGAGAGACCATGACTCAACTTTTGGGTGTGTCCCCTTTAGAGGATCTTTTTTACAACAGCATTGCTAAGCAATTTTATTGTCTTATCATATATGCTGAGGGTGATGCTATGTTTCAAGCATTGCAGAAAGTATTATTCGAGGACTAGGTCAGAACTTCCATTCAGCAGAAGTCCCGGAATAATACCCCAGATATCACTGAGTATAAAAACCTAGTATATCAGAAAAAGGAACCTTTCAAACAAGATTTCAGGGGTTACCCATATATCCGAGAGATGTTTCCCCACGATATAAGCAAGTTTGAAATTTAGGTTTATATCTCGTCACAATCTACTAAATTTGCAAAAACCTACTGGCACATCATCCGTGAGACCGTTTATCACATTTTTACTTTCCATTTCTTTAGCATGCTGTGATAGTCCACTGATGTACTATCATTTCCTCTTTTTGACAACAAAACTCATTTTAGATTTTATCATATTTTTGTCTTTTTCAAATTTTCAAATGTTTTTGGATTTTCTAAAATTTCTACTCCCCCTAAAATGCAAACACATTTTAGGAAATTTGAAAAACCAACTGTACAATAAACTTGACAACCGATATCGAATTGCTTCAATTCGCCATCCACTTGGCATAAACAATCAGAACTCCCCCTCAAACTATTTTCCCATTTAGATTTCAAAACACTTAAGTTTGTTTTAATCAAATGGTTTTTCCGGAAAATAAGTTTGATTTTACCACTTGTAAAGTTGGGGATGTGGTTCATCATTTTGTCTTCAACCACTTGTAGAAAATCAAGTACAAATTAATGTCCCTGATTTACCACTTGTATTAAAAACACAATCAAATACACAGAATGATGCCGATTCCTGATCCACGATTACCAACTTGGGATCTCCGGCAAGTCCACAGACTCACTGTTCATAGTATGACCCATCCCAGTCACGAACTAGGGATGGTTCAGTTTTCTCCTTCTGCATCTTCTTCTCATAAAACTCCTTCGTTCCTTTAACCTTCCTGTCAATCATTTTACCAAAAATATGATGAACTTTGGAGTTAAAGACTTTCTCAACATCGAAATCCTTTTTGTCATCATAAAATTGATTTGATATCTCAATTTTACCAATTTTCTTTTTATAATTTTCAGCCCGAAGTGATGGAAAATTCACATCATCTACAATCGGTACTGAGTTTTCTCCTTTTACCTCAACCTGTGGCTCCTCTGATTTTGTGGAATCAGATTCATCGCCAGAAGATAGCTCCTCTGATTTTGACCTATCAGAATCATCGCTAGAGCTTTCAGCAACTTTCTTAACAACCCATTTCTGGTTGTCAGATTTAGATCTCTTCTTGTAAAACTTATTTGAGCATTCACCAATTTCAAAAATTGAATCTTTGAAAAGTTTTGATCTATCAATTGGTGATTCAAAATCAATCACTTTTTCTTTTAGTTTACGAAAAACTCCCTGTTTTGATGGTATTGCCTTAGAACAATCTCTGGCAATATGTCCAACAATGTTGCATTGAAAACAGGTTCTCGTATCTTTCCTCTGTTCAGCAAACTTCATCTCTTCTTGCTTCTTTGCAAGGAATTCAGTATTTGACTGCCTCCAGAATTCTTTCTTTTCTTCTTCCTCTGCTAATATACCTGAAACAAATGTCATCTTTGCTTTAAAATCACGAACATATTTTTCATTTTTCTGTTTTTCTGTTGGAGTAAATCCAAGACCTTTCTTTTTGAAATTACGGTTAGGGTTTGATTTCTTTTGAAAACCAGAACCAGAACTGTAACCTTTTTTCTTATTTAATCTTTGTTGTACTATTGAGGTGTATTTTTTAGATTTTCCATTAAGATTTAAATCTTTTATTTCATAAATATTAATTTCTGTTAGTTTGAAAACCTTTTTGATCAATTCAATTTTGACACCTCTTATTGGAAATTCCTCATCAGAATATAATTTGTCGGAATCATTCAATGTATATGCAACCTTGAATGTTTCGTCATTCAAATTAGATTTTGATAACAGGAATTCTTTGTTGTAAACTCTTTTAACCGAAGAATTTTGACTGTTGACTGTCGAACTCGAACTTTCAGAACCAGACTTTGACTCTGACTCTGACTTTGACTCTGAGTTTGACTCCAACTTTGACTCCTCAGTTTCATCTTTATCCAACACCTGACCGACGACTTTCTTTATTAACTCGGACTCATGATCAGTGTCAGATGATGTAAACACGACATCAATATTTTCTGGCAAATTGACTGACGACTCCGACTCCCACTGTAAATTTGTTGCTTTTTCGACTCTTTCCTGATTTGGATTCCTGGGCAAATATCCATTTTCTAACGGGGGTGGACACTTGTTATAACTGATATCTTGTTTCTTACCAGAATCCTTCTTGTCAGTCTTTTTCTTTGAGTCACTCTTCTTCTTATTCTTCTTTTCTTGAGTCTTTTCTTCATCCACTTTTTCAACATTCTTTTCTTCAGTTACTTCATCCTCTTCAAATGCCTTCATGCCTTCAACAGTTGGATAAATCCTGTCAATGACATAAGAAGTACATGAGTAACTTTTCAACAATCGATTTACTCTTTCAGTCTCAATTCTTTGCAATTCTAGCTTCTGTTCAAGTACAGCACACTTCTCAATGTAGTTGTTCACCACTTTTTGTTTCGCCATAAAAGCTCCTTGAAGTGTCTTCATTGCTGTAGCTTGTTCTTCACTTGTTTGATTATATTGGTTCATTGCTTTGTTTAGTACATCATAAGATTCCTTCAAACTATTCAAGTTATAGATCAGTGTACTGTTCTGCTTCTTCACAACTTCACAGTTTTCACACTTCACTGGAATCTTCTTTGCATTAACTTCTTCATCAACTTTGAACTTTTCAACTTCAACCTTTACTTTCCTTTTGATTACTGGAATTTCTTCATCATCACTGCTCACAGGAGTCTTGACCTTTTTCTTCTTCTTTTTAATCTTTTCATCTTCACTGTCACTTTCAGCAATCAGTTTCATATCAGCATCAAATTTTCTCGCCCAATACCCAGTATCATCATCACTGTCCTCTTCAACTCGGGCTACAAAAACTTTGTGAACTGTATCTTGATCAGGAGCATAATCATCCCATGTGAAATTTGCCCAACTAAATCCTTCAGGTAACTTTTCGTCGTCTTGATCTATTATCAAAGCACTACCATTAACTCTCTTTAAAGAATCTTGATTCACCGCACACGCTCTCTTTCCAGAATCTTCAATCACATCCCTTCCATGTGCAGTTTGTGCTTGATGTTGACGTTGTTGAGATGGTTGCTGAGCAACTGGATGGTAGATGGCTTTTCGGTAGTAATCATTGTTGTTGTTGAATGGATTTTGAGCTCCACTTGCTTCGCGGTTTTGCACTCCCTCTTGAAGTGTCCTTTCTCCCTGCAACGAAAACAAGTGACTTTAGATTTGTCAAAACCTAAAGTAGAAGCACCAGCCTCACGAAGATCATCTCTTCCAGTGATTTGCTTGAATTTCTCAGCTCTCCTCAACACACTGGCCAAGCACCATTTTATGTCCATCAGTTCCATCTCTTCAGCATCGATCTGGTCGTAATCTTCCTTTGTCAGCATTGGATTCCCGATTCGACCTGCAACAAAACTACCATAAGATTCAAGAACAGTTCCCAATAAAGACATGTGACTCTTAGCAATTTATGCTGAATAGTCTTCATCATTTTCCAAATTCAGTACAATGTTGCACTGAAGTTTCTTGCCATTCTTTGTTGTTGAAATGTTCGGATCAAAAGACGGAAATGATGTGAAACTTGTTTTGCTGTTTGATCCTGATGATGAACTTCCAGAAACATTCTTGGTGTTGTAAGCAGTTTCTATTTTTGGAGATAGATTTGTAGACTTCTCATTCACCCCTGCTTTGTAATACAACCCAATATCCTGTTCACCATCGAAATCTTTCATCCGAATAACCTTTCTCTGCTCCATCTCCTGAGCTTCAATCTTTTCGATAAACTTGCTTAGTGTCAAATCTTTAAAACCTTTCTTGTTTCTTAGCATCATGAGATAAGTACCCCATGTTTCATACGGTAACGCATCTGATAATTTTTCAATCAATTCCTCATTGTCTTTATTGATCTTCAATCGTTTCATGTTCGCCAACAGATTGCAGTATCTCTCAATGATTTGCTTAGTGTCCTCATTTTTCAATCTTCGGAACAAATCAAACTCTTTTTTCAGTAAAGACTTCTTGTTCTTGACCATTTCCTCACTGCCTTGAAACTTTGACTTTAACGCTTTCCAGATTGAATAAGATGTTCCATTATGTTGTAATAGAACCAGGATGTCTTCTTTAACTGCTTGTTGAATCAGACTTAACATCATCTTCTCATCTTTGTATATCTTCCGGTTTTCAGCACTAAGATCTTTAATCGGAATTTTCTCTTCATCATCATTCATTGGTCTAACGTATTTTGTTTCGACATTCTCCCATGCATCTAGATAATTTGCCTGTACCCAGTTTTCAAACTTTTCTTCCCAACTCTTGTACTCCTCGATGTTCATGAGTTTCGGAGGTTTTTGCATCGTTCCCGTTTCGTTTTCCATCATCGTGTTCTGTGCAAGAGAAATCGGAGTTGCTGGGGTAGCGAATGCGTTGTAAAAATCTTCGTCCATGATTCGGTTTTCAACTGAGCTTTATCACCTTGTAAATCACCTGTCGAGTACCTGTCGAAAACAAACAAACACACAATCAGTTTTAAACGTTTATCAATTATCTGAAAGAAACTGTTACTCGAACTGGTGACAATTTTGAGCGGATTGAAGTTTGACACACTGTGCGGACTAAACGTTGACCAATTGTGTGAACTAAATGACTCGAATGACTTTTTGACACCTTTGAACTCCGAACCGTGCGAACTGAACAAATTATCACGCAACTTGATCACACGAAACAACCTGACTGACCAATGTACTGTTCACACCAAACAACTTGATTGTTCAAACAAAACTGATCAATTAATACAAACAAGGATTTTCTTTTGTGAGAACTGACCGGAACCAAAACTCAAACCACGCAACCTATAAAATCACAATTTTATATGCACATCTTATGGAAATCACCAAATGTGTAGTTACTCGTTTTGGACAAACAAATATCACAAAGCGATTTATCTAATTATGCCATCAAATCCACTAAGCCAAACTTCAATATATCTGTTTATGCTGATGATTACATATGTTTGAACACAATCAATTTGACCTTTAAAATTCAATAACACTTCAACAATGATGGGCCGTGAACATTAATCAAACCACACTAGACATGGGCCGTGATTATTAACATAAGATACTAACAAACCTACTAATCCAAAAAACTTTAATCACAACTTTTGGATTGGACCGCTTTTTCTTAATCACATGGACTAAAACACAATGGCTGACAAACTATGATCAAATCACATGCAAAATGTCTTAAAGTCACACAAAAAAAAAACTTCACATGCTAACCACAGACAATATCACATGAATCTAATTATTATTACATGCAATCTCATCCACACACATTTTTTTTTTTTTTTAATCCCCATCCAATTCCCCTTTCATAAATATGACCAGAAAACTTGTTAAGTTACATCAAAACAGAAGGTAGACGGGCAACAAGCTGCGCCGCCAACCCTTTCTGAATTGCAAACCCCAACCTCCCGAACACAAACCCCTGCCCCCTTGGGGTCGAACAATTGCTGTGGATAACCCGTTGAACCCTCCACACACAAACAAAACCGACAAACTAATACATGTTACTATCTCTTTTAATCAAACTGACAGCCTTGATAAATGTGTCACACAAAACAATGAACTCAATACACTTTTGAAGCTGAATCACACATGAATCAATATATTCACTGATACAATCATTTTGTTTATTTTCAAAATTACTGACCCTCGAATATTAATGAATTATCACATGACAATCTGAATAACCGATACATCCTCATGCAAAATAACACAATACACGTGATATTTTTAATTACTTATACCTCGTAAACTGTTATACACAATTCGATGAACACACACATGAACAATAAAGTGTCACAAAAGCGATACCTAACTGATGTCACAAAAGCGGAATCAATTGATCAAATAAGCGAAATCTGATGTTCAAATGAGCGAAATTAAGATCAAATAATTGCTGACATCATCACCTTTATGAGTTCGAATAAGCGAAATCTCTAAAATTCGATGTTTTAGGTCGATTCAAGCTTTGAAACTTTCAAGGATTTACTTATCTATGATTACGAGTGTTATGTGTGAATTTGAAATGATTTTGACCGTAAAAAGTTTTGATTTTCGAAAAAGAAAGGTGTAGAAACAGAAATATCTGCTGAATTAACAAGAACTCTTCTTCACTGGCTCTGATACCAATTGTAGGATCGAATTCGGACCTAAACGAGTCGTGTAGAAGAGTTTTTCACCAAAACAAGAGGCGGAAACAAGTGTTTCGATGTAATTCAGCACGTATTCACTTTTAACTGTCGATATTATTGATCTGAAAGACGTTTACAACCTGTCGACACTTCGGCAGCACTTCGTGGCTCACCGGAAGACAACACCTAGAACTATGTGTGTGATTCCGCTCTAATGACCTATATATACTACATGTGATTTCGCTTATGTGTACACTGACACATAAGCGATACCCTCAACTGCCATAAAAGCGAAATTACAATGACATAAAAGCGATACCTAACTCTTGACATATGAGCGGAACCTATCCTATGCCATAAAAGCGAAATAAGCATCTGACAAATAAGCGATATCATGCAATTGTCAAATGAACAAAATCTCATCTAAATCCATGTAAAACTCCTTTGTCTTTTGTGAGATGGTGTCATGATGACTTCACTTTGATGATGTCATCATGACATCATGCTTGATCAATCTTCGCAACGAACTGAGACACGACTGAAGACGTAGACGACAGACGGATGCACCAACACCCGTGGTGAATGTACTTGCTGTACTATCACAGATTATGCGAATCCTGGAGTTGACCACAGCCCATGTTGACTTGGCACAGCCCATGTTGGTTTGTCTTTTGCTGTTGTTTTTTTTCTATAGGGAATCTTGACTGGGCACGGCCCCATGCCTGGTGAGCACGGCCAAGTGCCTAAGCTTCTGTCTTTGTTATTTTTGTTGTTTTGGATGTGTATGGGGGTTCAGCAGTTCGTATCAATCCTTCTTCTTTGTATTTGTGTTGGTTTCTGCTGTTAATTTATTCCTTTTATCCGTTTAAGCTCTATTGATCCTGTAAATTAAAAGTAAACAAAGAAACATGTTTTGTCCAACATTAGTACCAAAAAAAGGTCGATTTTATGCCTTGTTTGATGTATTTTATATGTTGCATTTTGCGCACATCAATTACATGTGGAAATTTTGTCTTACAAGTGGGAACTTTTATGAATCGTCTAAGCAGATTAAGACTTTGATGCGGAGCATCAATGTTATCTTTTAATTATTTGAATTTTGATTTCCTAATTGTTTTTATTTAGGTTCCTTTTTGAATTATAATTTTTATCCTATAAGTAGGATCTCTAGGGTTCATTGTAAGGTAGTTTTTGGTTGATTAATATTTGAAGAACGTTGTTCTTGAACCTTCGATTCGTTTATCGTCTTTGATTAATCATTATGCTTTTAAGCC
>JARYGA010059108.1:0-41400 GCA_030545235.1 Helianthus tuberosus
GAGGTTCCTTGATTTGAGCAATCGCACCATCGTTATCACAAAGATCTCTAGGGGTCCTGAATGGTAGGGACTACCCCTAGATCGGAAATAATTCAAGTGGCAGATCCATGTGAATTACCTCGATCAATGAAGCGGCGATGTATTCTAATTTTTTAGTGGATAATACTACCCTGATTGTGATTGAGAATCATCTCGATCAGTTTGGAAACTCGTATCCATGTAACCCTTTACAACGAATTCCGAAACTCGCATCCATGTAACCCTTTACAACGAGTTCTTCTTCACCAGATCCATATATTAGAAATATATCCTTAGTCCTTCTAAGGTATTTCAATATATTTTTTAACAGTCATCCAATGACCGTTACTTGTATTTTGCTGGTATCTTCTCGTCATGCCTAAAGCGCATGACATGTCCGGTCTAGTGCATATCATTGCATATATAATGAATCCTATAGTTGTCTCATATGGGATTCCTTTCATTCTTTCTTGCTCATCCTTTGAGCTTGGACATTGAGACGCACTCAATATTGTCTTCTCTTTAATAGGTACCAAACCTTTCACAGAGTTCTCCATCTTGAACCTTTTCAAGACTTTGTCAATGTATGCACTTTAGTTTAAACCTATCAAGCACCTTTATCTATCCCTATAGATCTTTATTCCCAAAATATAGGCGACTTCACCATGATCCTTAATGGAAAAACAACTTCCAAGCCAGGCTTTTACACCTTCCATGGTTTGAATATCATTTCCATATAGTAGAATGTCATCGACATGCAGTACTAAGAAAGTGATGATGCTCCCACTAGCCTTCATATATAAACAAGCTTCATCGACGTTCTTGATGAATCCATATTCCCTAATCTCTTCATCAAAACGGTGATTCCAACTTCTAGATGCTTGTTTCAATCCACATATTGATTTCTTTAACTTGCATACTTTGTCAGGATGTTTTGGACAGACAAAACCTTCAGGCTGAACTATATAGACATCTTCCTTAATATATCTATTAAGGAAAGTCGTTTTGACATCCATTTGCCAAATCTCATAATCATATTATGCAGGTATGGCAAATAATATCCTTATTCACTTTAGCATCGCCACAGGCGAAAAGGTCTCATCATAATCAACCCTTTGAGTTTGAGTGAAAACTTTTGCTACAAGTCTTCCTTTATAAGTATCCAAGTTACCATGCATATCGGTTTTCTTCCTAAAACCCACTTACTTCCAACTACTTTGGAGTTAAGAGATGGCACAACCAATTCCATACTTGGTTGTCATACATGGATTGCATCTTTACGTTCATGGCTTCAAGCCATTTGTCATAATCAGATTTTGACATTGCATCATGGTATGTGGTAGGTTAACCCGAATCTACCACGTAGCATCCATCCATGAAAAATCCATATCTTTCAGGTGGACTACTAATTCTTCCAGATCTACGAACATTTTGTGTATGTTGATCAACCATTTGATCATCTTCAACAACCTCTTGTTGAGTGCTAGTATCAACCAAACGTGTATCGGCTTGTGGTTGTTGATCCTCATCAAGTTCCACTGTTCTACTAGTTCCTTCCATAAGGAACTTATCTTCCAAGAACTTAGCCTTTCGAGCAACAAACACCTTTTGCTTTGTTGGATCGTAGAAATAATATCATATATCATCTTTAGGATATCCTACGAAGATACACTTAGTGGATCGTTCTTCAAATTTGTTTGGGGTGTATTACTTCACATAAGGTTCACAAACCCATACCTTTAAATATGATAATGATGGAGCCCTTCCATTCCATATTTCAAAAGGTGTCTATCCACTTTCTTGGTTTGGGCCATACGGGCCGCGGAGAGCAAAGCGTAACCCCAAAATGATAGAGGTAATATGCTCCTAGCCATCATAGATCGAACCATATCCAATTGAGTTCGACTCCTCCTCTATTGAAACGAAGAACTTTAAAAGAGTTGATTTTGTACTTCACTTTTTTGAAGATTCTGAACGTTTCAAAACATCTTCTTTGTGTCAAGTACACATAACCACAACTACTAAAGTTGTCGGTAAAAGAAATGAAGTATCTTTCACCATTCCTAGTCATTGGCTTAAAAGGATCACATACATCCAAATGTATGTTACCTAATAAATCTTTTGCCATTTCCCACTAAAGGGTTCCTTAGTCATTTTACCTTGTAAATAAGATTCACATGTATCAAATGAACCAACTTCATTTGTTTCCAAAAGATCATCTATCGAAGTGTTTACATGCGACTTCTGTTTATATGACCAAGGCGATAATGCCAAAGATACGTCTCACTCAAATCCATTTTGAGTTTCTTGGTGATTGCTTGGTACATTTAACTATCAAATGATGTATTCTTATGAACCAATTCGTAAATACCATTTGAAAGCATAGCACTAAAGTAAAACATGTCATTTATCGAAATATAAATGTCATTGTTTACAAACTTTAAATTAAAACCATATTGTCTTATAAGGGAAACTTGAATAATGGTCCTAATCAAACTAGGAGCATTCAAAACATTTTAAAACAATTTCTAAACCATTTGGAAGTTTCAAAACATAGTCTCCTTTCTTGTAATGCTTATTTCTTTTGAATCTTTTGCAACAAATTGCAAACATGAGTTCCACATCCGGTATCTAATACTCATGTGTTAGAAAAAATAACATTAAGGTCAATATGTTTCATAAAGATTGTACCTGAGGTTTTCCTAGCATCCCTCTTAGTTTTCAACTCTTTGAGATAGGTTGGACAATTACTTTTAAATGCCCTATCTCACCACACTCAAAGTATGGATTGTTCATGGCAACCTTTGCCTTCTTTTCTTTTGGTTTTGGTGGTTCCGCTTTAGCCTTTCTTTTCTTTTTTCCCTTGAATTTCCCGTTTCTATTCGCAACATTTGCTTTGGTGTCGGGGTGATGCCCTTTCTTGTTGCCACCCTCATTGATCGTTAGAATGGATAAAGCCCTTTTATCCATATTGATCCTTTCAAGGCGATCAATGTGGCTTTTCATCTTAAATATATAAGATGATATCGATTGGGTTTCCTCCATTCGACATGCATGAAGCGCTCGAACTGTTTCAAAGAGTTCTACCCTTGCATATTGTAGGAACATTTCCCTCAATTAGGTAATCATGTCGTATGCTCATGATGTTCAAAATCCTTTTGAATCTCGGGAATCATAATTACCAATCATGAGATAAGAGGCTTGCTTAGTATCCTCGGTATACTTAGTCCAATCGTTATAGGCATCCTCATCTTCCATAAGATGTTCATCGGGATTAGGATCGTTCAACACATAGGATATCTTTTCTTACTTGAGAACGATTCTTAAGTTTCAATATTAATCCATAAAGTGTTTTGATTGAGACGATCCTTATCAAGGATTGTTTTTAGTGATAGGTTACGGACGGTTTGGGTAATATTGTTAGCGGCCATCTACAAAATTTTACAAAGTTCAATTTTAGTATTTTCGATATTATTATATTTTAATCATTAACACCCTTTTATGTCTCATAGACAATTAATAATTAAAATCTAGAATCCAACGTTACATTTAAATATTGGTTAGGTGACCTTTATCCCTCTGTTTAAATTAACAAGGTAGTCAACGATTGACAATTGCAACCCTTTGCAACTTCTAGCCATATGGGATCGGTTAAACATCTTTATGTTTAGTTAGCATGTTTAATCACATCAACACCTTTGTTCCCCATGCTTCGGTGACCCTAAGTTCATGGTTTCCAAATCAAGTCATCCAACTTACACACACGTGTGAGTTTATACACATAAGTGGTTAGGTGACCTTTATCCCACAAACATGGTAAACCCACCTCGAATATACAAGTTCCCAAGTGATTCGTGTCACACCCCCAAAATCCACCTGCAGAATACCACCGCTTGGAGGCGTGACTGACCAGGATCCAGCCACCAATCATATTGAATAAGCATGTAAGTGATTATAAAATCCAACCAATACAATTGGTGTCCAAACAAAAACATAGTTTAAGTTGCAAGCGGAAGCATAACGTTTAAAACCAAAACATAAGTTTAATTGTTTCAAAGTTTAACATGGCACACAGATGTCCATGTCCCACAACGACTCTCTTCCATGCAAGCTCCAGCTAAGCACCTATAGACCTGCAAAGCATGTAGTAACGAGTCAACAACAAGTTGAGTGAGTTCACGGTTGGGTGTTCATTTTAAGTTGTTCCAAATACAGTTTCCTTTAACTGGCATCCTGCCGTGGGGGTTACCCCATAGTTGAAAACGTGACTTGTTTATTCCTGGTTACTCTGGCAATCCAGCCGTGGGGGCTACCCCTTGTTAGTTATCTGGCATTTCGGTCGTGGGGGCTACCCCATGTATACACTAGACTCGTTACCATATCGACTGCTGACTGTAGTCTTGTTTATGTGCCCTGAAACTGTCAATGTCTATCATCATTGACGTGCCCCAGATCCATTAGTTCACGCCTGTCCTCTGCGGCACGGTGTGAGTTTTGTCAGACCTAAATAGCGCTATCTAACTAATGACCCGCTCGCCATTGGCCTGGCGATTAAGTCGATATAAAAAGGAGGGACTTCGTGATAGATTTTTGGTCTAGTACGAGTTATCTGTCCATGAGGACGAGGAATTATATTCCTGAACCGATGCTGTCCTACCCAAGAAGGACGAGGAACCCATGTTCCTTAACCCCAATTACCGACCCCTGGGAATCCCATGCTTTGTAGAGGGTGTGAACTCACCTTGGTTTGCTCGGCAGATACACAGAAAGGTCAATCAAGTTGTAAGTGGTCAACTACGTCCTAACATAGATACCATTCAAGTCAGGTTTACATCCAAGTAGTGCACGTATGTTCTACACGTATTGTACACAAGTAACGATCATGGCATACATGTCTAGCATGGCAGTTCAACAGCATTTCGTAACAAGTTCCACAGTAACATTCACGTAACAACCAAAGTCTAAGTGTGTAGCCCAAACAGTTGGGCTCGTAATGGCATGCAAGTCCAAACCAGTAAGCACAACATACGCATTCAACAGCAACACATGAAGCCCATAAGTTCGGCCCAAACACCTAAGCCCGTAGCAATGTGCAAGTCCAAATCAGAAGGAGTGTGTGCGTGGTCTCGAGTCGAGACTAGAGATCTCGAGTCGAGACTGTGCGATCTTGGGTTAAAGCCTACGAGTTCTCGAGTCATGCATGAACTAGTCGAGACTAGATGGTCTCGAGTCGCAACCGGACCCGCAACCGTGGTCTCGAGTCATGCTGTTTCTATGCTGATGTGGTGTGGTCTCGAGTCGAGACTAGAGGTTCTCAACTCGCAACCTGTGTCGCAACCGAGGATCTCGAGTTGTCATCTATATGATCTCGAGTCGAGACCAAGGGTCTCGACTGGCACACCTGTTAACATCCGGCAATTGTACTATCCAATAGCATTTCGATTTCATGATATGGTGTACTATCCAATAAGGGTTCACAAACATGTTTCCTTGTCTAGCAATTAACCAAAATGGATCAAACATCTCAATTTTCAAATATCCAAATCATATTCAACAAGTTCTTCACATATTCATCATGTTCTTCATTAGAGTTTTCATCTTGCACACTTGATTAATCAAAATAAGCATAAACCACAATAGTTATACAACCTAGTCATCCATATCCGGTCAATACATGCATCTATAGGATTTATCATCAACATTCAACCATTTTTATGTTATCTAAACACATCCTACATAAGAAACATGAACATGTGCATTCCAAATCAAACAAACACTTTTATCAAACACCAACAATAGTCATAATGCATTCATCATGGATAACCAAAATCCTACTATCGGCATTTCAAGAAAGATGTATAAAACTTAACAAGCAAATGCATATTATCATACAATCTCATCACACATCATCAACCGAAATAAAGGCACCTAGCGTGAATGACTAACCGGTTGTGAAGAGGCACCGAGATAGTAAAGAAGATGAATAAGATGGAGTGTCCGAGTGTTGATGATGAGCTTGACCGAGTCTCCTTGTTGATGCCGATTTGATCCGAGAGAGAGAGGAGAGGGGAGGTGGTGTTTGATCTTTAGGGTTTAAGGTTTTCTAGAGAGAGAGTGTAGGGGAGTGTGTGTTGTCCAAAGAAATGGCAAAAATGGCTAGGAGCATGAGTTATATACTAGCTCTTAAGTTGGTTCACCCTAGTGGGTTTTCGAGTGGGGTGGAGAGGGACATGGCCCAACCGGCCCGACAGTTACACTATTCACTCGAGACCGCATGGTCTCGAGTCGGGTTCTTATGTCTCGGGTCGCATACATACAAGCATACATATAAACATAACACATAATCACATAGGATGTTCACTTATATCATTAAACCAACAAGTTAACTAGTCACATAATGTTCAAGCATGCTACATCAAGATACAACGAAAGGTTCTAAATTTCGAGTTGTCACAATTCGAGTGTTGTATAAAAGGATAGTGTTTGACTTGTTTTATAAAAGGGATTTTGAGTTTTCAAAATTCTAGTTTAGAAAACATTATGTACCATACATTTGCATGCATTCAAATCCTTGGTACTTTTGTGAAAACAATTTTTCAAGGTTCTTTTTAATAAAACCAATTTTATTATAAAATCATTAATTTTTTAATAAAACCTTTTATTAATCTCTTTAATGATTTTTAAAGAACCAATTATATGCTTGTTGTTGATTATTAGATGTCAAGCATGCATATTCAAATATCATCTAAACAATCATAAATAAAACAACCACACAAGCACAACATACAAATCAATAGGTGCATAACCATAGCCAACTATTTTTACCACACTTGTTAGCCGAAACAAGTGTGTCAAAATGTCCTTCCTAAAGGGTGAATATTGACACAAATAATGTGTCGTTGAACCCCCACTTGATCCCGCATCCAAATGCTTCAAGTCTTTTTCTTGTGTTGTGATTTCTCCACTTTCTTTGAGCTTCCAAATGTCTTTTATATTCAGCTCCAAACTCCTTTGGATTTCAAAAATGTGTTTTGGTTATCGGGCAAAAATCCCGTTAATAACTATGAAGTCCTTTAGGCCCAAAATTAGCCAAAACCAAAACCGCATTTTTGTTTGCATCTTCTTTTACAAAAGGTATCCTAATACATTTTTTCTAGTAAAATAAAATGCACCTAATCTATTTATTTACATACCAAATGAAAATAAATTACATATTTTTACAAATGGAAGACAAAATAAGAATTATTACAACCCTTTGAAATAATTAAAATTAAATCACAAACACAATCATTCAACATATTCACACACAAGGTCATGGCTAGGTTATGAACACCAAAATATATATATCCACATATATATAAAAATCAAGAAGCAAAAAATGGTTTCCTTTTTACAACCTACTTTTCGGTCAAGAATGAAAAAACCGAAAAAGTGGGTTTTTGTCAAAACAAACAAATCATCCAAATGACATAATTTTCATGATATTTTTATGCATGTATGAAAATAATCTTGAAAAACAAAAGGGATAACCAAGCTTAAAATTTCGGCCATAGGGTTTTATCCAAACCCGAAACCCGAAAATTTTAATCTATTGAAGCATGCACTCATATAAGAGGCTCTTGATGCCATTGTTGGGTTTTCCACATGTTTATCAAAGCTAATTTATCCGTATAAAATAAAAACACAGCGGAATGTTAATTTAAAACATGTTACTTACAAGATATAAAACTCATTTTATATGTAAAACCCAATACCCGAATCCATATACGAACATGCATGCTATCAAAATTAAAACACAACCATAGGGTGTTTAGAATACTACCTTCGTGGAGTAAAAAGAAATGAAGAAGATGATGCTTCTTGAACGGTTGCCTTCAAGGGTAGAAGACCTCAAGCTTGTATACCCCAAGCCTTCTAACAAACACCTTAAGTTTAGCTAGGATTTCTACACTTATGAACTCACTAAGATTCCCTCTAAACAACCACATCATGGCCGAAAATTATGAGTGGAATAATAGTGTTCTTGCACTTGAATGTTCAAACTTGAAAGGCCCTTTTGATCAACCATACCTTGGCCGATTTTTAGAGAGTAACTTCAAGTCTTGTATCTTAATTTTCAAACTTGAAAAAACCCTTGAATATTTACTCTCGTGGCCTAAAATTCCTCCATGGAATTATCAAGTTCTTCTACTAATAAAATGATCATTCAAATTGTTATAAAACAATGAGAGAGAATGCCACCCATTTTGCCCAATGAAAATCCATCTAGACATGCAAATTGCATGTCTTATAATTGGACCACTAAGGTCTTGGGAAGAGGGGGCGGCCCACATGGGTATTAAAAAAAATTCAAATTTCTTTTATTAATTATTTAAGTCTTATATATATTTTATAACTTTTATAAAATATAACATCATATGTTATAAGACTTACACTATTTTTAGTATGTTATTTAACCCATTAAATAACAAAATAAAATATTCTTTCAAAATAAATTATCCATATAATTTATTGGTTTCTCAAGTGCAATTATTTAGAAAACCAATTTCTAAATATTATTGGTGTTAATATTTATTTGTCTGATCATATCACTAATAAATATTCTAAGTGTTTGTCTAGCTTGTATTTCTGTATGACTCGACTTGGATCATAACGTACTAGCCACATCAATTTAATATGTGTCTTGAGCATACAGAGTCCAACAATAATATCTTCTCTAACTGATTGATCTAACAATGTAATCATTCTTTGTTCAGCAACAATATGTTTGATTTCTTTTTTCTGTGAGCTCTGGATCAGTTAACAAAATTCCTCCTTCTTTCGTTGGTTCTTTATATCCGTATTTTAATTTTACCCAACTTTCATGTGCAAAAGCTTTTACCCAACCCTCAAACCGATTTTTCCACCAGTTATAATCTTCAACACTCATTAATTTCGGTGGTTTCTGTTGGTTTCCGTACATATTGTCGTATTTCAGATTGTCTGAAATCTCTTTTGAAAAATCTCTTGTTTCTATTCTTCTTTCGGAGGATTCTGAAGTGAATGCATTATAAAATGTGTTGTAAAATTCTTCACCACCTCCCAACATTTTCAATCTACTTCTTGATATTCGCACCTTGTAAATCTTGAATCACCTGCAATCCGACAAACAAATAAACGGTCAGTTTAAACGAACTGAATACGTGAAAGTGTGTGACGATGTAATCGATCTAGGACTCGTGTTGAAGATTCACGGACTCATTCAATGTAGTTCGGATGAAATTACTGAATGAATTGGGCTTCTCACATAAAACAACTCCTTAACCTGAACAATCTTGGGCCTTCAAAATGTCAAATGAACATATATGATTACATGGGCTTTTAATGGCCGACAAACAGTTTTTAAAGTCTATTTATTAATTTGACCGAGTGTAACACGTGAACTGATGGGCCGATGGACAATAATCTCAATCACATGGAGTGCACATGCAAACTGATCAACATGGGCCGCCAATTTCAAAAACAATGTGATTTTATTGGACCGTCAATTTAGTGGACTCCTATGATATTAAATTTGGCCAAGATTTATAATATTGATTTTAACTTTTGATATATGACCGACAATCTTGATTGCAATTAAGAGTCCACGTGATATCAAAGGGTTCGTCAACACTTAAAGAGTTCGTTGTGAAAATGAAGGTTCGTCAACGCAATTGAATGTTCATCAACAAGACTTGAGGGTTCGCCAACAAGATGTAGTGTTCGTCGATCAAGTGAGTGTTCGTCAACACATGAATTGTTCGTCAACGGAATGGAGTGTTCGTCGATCGGATCACTGCTCGATCGGGTGGGGTGCTGCCCGATCAGGTGGCTGTTCGATCGGGTGGGAATGCTGTCCGATCGGGTGACAAGTCAACAAAGTCAACCTTTTACTAGCTTGCAATGGAACGAGTGGAACTTGAATCGGATGGTCACCCGATCGGGTTGCCACCCAATCGGTGAACATCAATAGCAACTGTGAAAGACAATATTTCCATGCAAGTGTTCGTCAAAGTGTTAATTGATTCAATATTTCATCGAGAATAATTGTTCATTGACCAATGAAGATTCGTTGACCAAATAGACTTCGTAAACTGCAACAATTCAACAAAAACACAAATTAGATGCTTTGGATCGAGTGGCAACTCGATCGAGTGGCAGCTCGATCGAGTGACACTAATTAATATGTAAAACAAGTGAACCTTTGTACTTTGGATCGGGTGGTCACCCGATCGGGTGGCCATCCGATCGGTGAACACCTTCTAGAACATTACCAACAGCAGTGAACATTTTATCAACTTTTTCAAACCAAAAATTTTAGATTTCTCCTAAACTACTTCGAATTAAGATCTGAAATTTTGTAAACATTTAGATCAAGTATTTTCGCACAACATATCAAAAAATCATCGATTTTAAACCGTAAAAGCCATGTTAATTTTGCGTTTTTCGTTATAAAACGTGAAGAACAAGAAAAATATGAGAAATTTGACAAATCGGGATATTTTTGGATCTGATTCTGATCAATTCTTGAATGATTCTGTGCGTTTGATCTGCGCAATCGAGCTCTTGCTCTGATACCACTTGTAGGACCGGTTTTCGACTCCGAAACGATTGCGAACCGAACGTGTGACGTGCGGAATCCGTACACGAACGTGACCGAACACAAGATCGTACAATTAACGTGATTCTATTGATCAATATGACGAGTACAAGCACCACAAATCACCTTTCTCTCTCTAGACTTTCTCTCTCTAGATCTAGATCTCCAAAGCTCCAAAATGGCAAATAGTCTCTAAGTCTAACCCTAAGACTTCCATTTATAGGCACAAGGTATAAGGATTTCTCCTTATTTACAAGATTGCCACCTTGCCCTTTTTGTCTAAATATTACAATAAAAGCTCTAGATTTCTTCAGTTTCTGCTACGATCTGATTGACGGAGACGATAGACATAATGTACTAACAAGTACTACTCTAGACTCTCTAAAAACTAAACTACTTACAGGCAAGTGACCCAATCGAAACTAGTAAAGCTAAAGTAAGTCCGGATATCAAACACACAAGAATCCTATTGAAAACGTGAACTAGATTTGATTACTTATCTACACTACCAATTTAATTATTTTTATTGTTTGAGGAGGGTTTCTACCAGTCCTAATGCAGTTAATTAAATGATTACCTAAAGTAAACTTAAACACAAACTCTAATTGCAGACGATATCAGATGATGATAAAAGCACTACCTAGGTTAGAATCCTACACATGAATGACAAGTTTTCTATTGGCAATGGAACTCTTGTGAAACCAGGATCTAATTATGCTAAACTCAAAGGGTAATCTAAAGGATCATCGACCCTTCTCGAGGTGTCACCTAATAGATTCGTAAAAGATGTTAAGACTACCGGCTATGCGGATTCCCTCACGGTATTCCAACTCTAATGATGAAGCACCCTATAGACAATCGACCTCACAACGCGAAGGTCTCAATACACTAAGAATTGCAAGGGGTAACAAATGAAATACTGATCAGACTCAATAAGAAAGGGATGGCAAGTAAACTAGAGAAATCTTTTTACAAAGGCTTTACTCCTAATAACCTAACACTCAAGACATACCGACAACCATTCGCCTCACGGATATCAAGATTAGTTGAATACTTAGACCTACTCAATTCATAAATATCATTCCAAAGGATTACTACATCTAACAGACCTTTTTACAATCCAAAACACATGGTAAACAATCTAGCATGCACTTATAACTGAATGACATTCAACAAAGCACATGTGGAATGATAAATATGCAATTAAACTTGTCTAAATACGCATACACATCAGATCAAATATAATCAAAGTCTTTACTTCAACATTAATCCATAAATCAAGTTCCAAAAAGCAATATATTACGAATTAAACATGTGTATTCATCAAAACCCAGGTAGTTCAAGAAATCTAGCCAATAATCATCTTAAAACAAAAGTAAGGTATCAAAGGTTGATTAATAGCTAAACTGATGAAAGTTTAAGTGTGCCTAAGCTCTTCAAGTTGGTATGATCTCGTATCTGATCTGTTCTATATCTCAAAGGTTGGAAGTTAAAAAAAGGCTATAATTCAAAATATTTTGATTTGTGTACAGATTTTTTCTAAGTCTTCCATATCATATCAATTGTGTCTCAACCCCCATTTGAGATATGCATTCAATTTCACAATGCAGATGAATACGATTTTGTTTGTATGTAGAATTTCTCTAAAGAAAAAAATTGAAGTTGTGTTTGTGATTATATACAGGTTTCTTTGACTATTTGCTATAATAATGGTCGATCATCAATTGAGCAAGATACCAGACCAAAGTACTTGTTTCCTCAAAATTGCAGAAGATACCGAGCTAGGGATTCTCCTACTACGTCTTCTGATTCACTCAAGAAAAAGAGAGTTGGAAAAATATGTTCCTGGTTGTCAAAGATGATGCATGGAAAAGGGGGAGCTTATCAGAATAAAGTTGTCAAAGAGCAAAGTGTCAAGAACAGCTCTTCAGCAAAGAGAATTTGGAAAGCATCAATCTAGGGGGAGATTATCGGGTCTTGAAATTGAGACTGGAGCTTGCTAAATTGAATATCACAACATGCATGAAGTTGGCGGTTTTAAAGATGATACAAAAGTTTGATAGCATTAGCATAAGGGAGAGATTGTTGGGTCAAAATGAGTAGTCTAATGTTATCAACAAGTAAAAGTCAACAAAACACCAACAAGTGGAAGTCGACACGAGAAGATCAGGCGAAGAATTGGCGTGTAAAAGTTTGAGATATATTGTTTTGGTTAATTAAATATATTTTTCTTTAGAAAAAAATATATTTAATATCATTCCAGACTAAGAATGTTTAAGTGATAGTTTTAGTAAGTTGCTAATTATAGGGACTTGGTTGTAATTAGCAATCTTTAGGACCTAAATGTAATTAGCCTAAGTGTGTTTAGGCTATAAATATAAAGAGCTTTAGGGTTTTAAGTAACATACTTAGAGAGAGATTTAGGGGGCTAAATTGTATTCATCTTTCAAATCTAATCAAAGGTTTTATTGATATATTTTACTTTGTTCATCTTGATTTCTTTACCAAAATCAGATTTTATACCCAATTTGATCATACAAAATGGGGTATACTTAATTGATCATTGCGGCGATGACCGTAGATAAGAATAGGAACTTGTCTATGCATGCATGATATTACACAACATGATCTTGAAGGACGACGAAAATGTAATATCACCGGTCCATATAAGAGATACCCCCTATCAACCCAGTTTTTAGTTGCAAATATAGACATATATTTCCAGCTTCAGTGTAATCTTGTGGAACACATTGCATCTCTAGATCTACTCTACCTTGAGAAATCGAACTCGGAATAGTTTATTTATGTTTTTTAGTATTTTTATTTTAGTTTATTTGTAATTTTGGTGTGTCGCATTTATATTTTTAATTATGTAACTTTTATTTTATTTCGTGTTTTATGTATTTTAATTTTAACGTAAAATATATATTTATATTCTGAATAAAAAAGAAAGAAGAAGAAGGATAATTTAGGATAATGGAGCCATCAAATTATGTAGTTTAGGCCATAGTTATTAAAAGTGCTAGGTGCACTCAAGGTGCATAGGCCTCACATGGGGCCTAGGCGCAAAGCGCAAAAAAAAAAAGCAAGGGTTTGAGAAAAATAAAGCACATAATGAAAAAAATTAAAAACATATTATGTATTAGAAAAAGAATATGATTCTTTAAATAAAATAAGCAAAATCTATTATATAACATTTTATATCATTTATTTAGTACCAAAGTTCTAAAATATTAGTGTATTAGTGTAGAAAAGTAATTTTCCTTAGATAAAAGTACGGATCTAGCTAGAATTTGGCCGTGTAACGCCTCGCGCTTTGTAACTTTCTTTACTTAGCTTATTCATTGTACTTTCCATTTATGGAACTTGTAATCTTTTGTATTCGTACTTCATTTTATACGTTGTACTGCGAGACTTGAATTATAATGAAAATCCCAACTTTTTACATACTGGTGTTATACATTATTCATACATACTTGTTGAATTATTCATGCTACATACATACTTGGCGCATCTTTACATACAAATTCAGACATATTTATACTTGTTATACATGCAAAATATATTTTTACACTCTTTTATGCATGCACGACACTTGTACATCGCTAAAATACGCGTAAAAAAACTTAAAAACAGCAAATTTATCAAAATCCAGCGAATTGGGCCTTAGGCCTAGCAGATCCGCAAGGACGGGCAAAGCCCATCCGCCCTCATGGGCTAATCCGCAACCAGAAGCCCATCCACAACTATGGATCGGTCCGCAAATAAGCCCATCCGTAAGGAAAAGCCCATCCACCCTAAAACCCTAATTTCGTTCTATAAAAGCATGGCTTCTCCTTCACTTCCACTTTCTCATTCTCTCTCAACCCGCTACAAATCAGAATCATACGAAGCTCAACTCAGCCGCTTTGAAAATGAGTATGACCTAATGAACCCGATTTATATCTATTTCCTCTACTCTTCTTTGTTTTTCTACAAACATTTTAACATAGATTACTCACGAGATCACTTGGTACATCAGTCTTGCCATGGTAGCTGATACGAACACTCAACGCAGTTGTGGACCAACCTAATGAAGTTAATCTCTTTTCAAAAACCATTTTTACAAAACTTTCAGATTTAAACTTAACTGAAACCAAGTTCCACCGAGCTCACAAGCTGAGAAAATAGTTGTGGATTCGTAATAGGACTGATTTCAGTCGAATAGAGGGTCAGTTCAAGCAAAACTGAGCTGATTTACCTCAAGAACAGCTCCATATGCACGAATTAGCAGTCGATCCGTACGAACCTGGCTTCCCCCATTCGTGCGAATGCACCGTTCATCAGTTCCGATGATTTCCGACGTCAACTGACTTCTAGATTGCTATACTTAATATGGTTAATTCTGGAACGTAGATATTAGTTATTATATTATGTATTCTATTCTGTAAACATGACCAACCGATCAGTTTGACTGATTTATGCTTTGGTGTTATATAATGAGGTTAAACAACCTCCATGCATGACTTCTATGATACCTCCGTTAACTATAGACTGCTAATATACGTAAATTATAATTAACAGACCGAACAGAATCACGAACGTAACTGATTAAATAGTTAAAAGTTCAAAAACGAGAATCTGACCGACAACAGTGTTGTTCGAACGGATGGCCCGTCCGCACGGATGGCCCGTCCGCACGAACAGTACATCCGTCCCAAGACAGCTTCTTACGAACTGTCCGTATTCCTGTTTTGTTATGCTGATTTCGGGCTTCTCATCACTGTTAGTCAGAATACACTCCTGTTTGTTTTACTTGTTATTTTCTTAATATACTAAATACTTTGTAGGATCGTGTTTTGACCCGAAAGAGTCTATCAGAGGAGTTTTGATCAGATACAGGTGCGGAAAACAAGTACGTGACGTAGAAACAGCTAGATCTTCACTTAAATCACTTTTCTGATTGATATTACAACGTTTACATTCAAATCTCACACCGGCAGCACCTCGGTATGGAATCTCCCCAAAATCTAATGAGGTTCACTTATGTGTACCTATTTATAGGTGATGAGGTTCCCACATACGGACATGTACACATAAGCGGACCTGACACATAGGCGGACCTCCTATGTCCATATAAGCGGACCTGACACATAAGCGGACCTCCTATGTCCATATAAGCGGACCTATCAGTTTAAACCTATATGCCATCCTATTTTCTCGTAAAACGTGCCCTGATCTAACAATCTAAAACTAAGACTCGATACAAGACGAAGTCGACAGACGTAGTGCACCAACAGACTCCCCCTCAGATGTTGACGAGTCGACTATCGAGTCACGACAATGTTGTATCTTCACATCTTCAGTCTTGATCAGTCTCTGGGCTTCTCTCTCTCAATCTTTTCTTGCATGACTTCAGACTCCCCCTTGCGATATGCTGGCATTTCTTCAGATCATCAGCATCATCAGCTTTAGGATCGTTGTCTGGCTTTCCATCTAACAACTTTTCTGAATCAATCAGCCTTGCTCACACTCAGCCTTTCCTCAAACCTGCACAATCTCTACCTCAAAATAAATTTCTCTCACATACATATTTCAAACATATAACCTTGCACTAACTCAGACTCACCTTCAAAACCCAAACAAAAAGATTTTTCAATCTAATGAACCACTTGAAGAATTGACCAAAATAATCAGTTTTAAACACAAACTCCCCCTCAAATCAATGTCATCATGTTTAGCACTCGGAACTTTGAAAATCAGCTTTCCAACATCAGTTGTCGAAAATCTTTTTGACTTTTTCAAAAGTTTATGCTAAAACACACTGAAAATATTTTTGGATTTTAAAATTTAAATGAAATGCAGTAAAGAAATATTTACAAACAATATTTTTTTGTGAGTTCGTGTAAGAGGATCATATCAGTTTTTGAGACACATCACAAGCACCGTTAAGCTTTAAACAATTTAAGCTCTAAACGATTCACGTTGATTGACGATATTGTTGTCCACTTAAACTCAATCTAAAAACTTTCAATCTGCTTACCGATACGTTAAGGTATATTAATTTTGCACTAAGTTCTTATGGACCCCACGATCTCAGCATATCCCCTCATCATGCAATACACTAACTCAAGTAATGCCTTTAAACTTTTATCAACTGTGATTTGTGCGAAAACAAAGCAGGATGTTTAAACATTAACAATCAGGTCGATACTTCCGTATACGCAGAGAAAGTCCAATGTTTAAACAAAATAAGAAAATAAAAATAAGTGAAAGTTGTTTAGGCTTTAACCACCAGGTCGATACTTCCGTATACGCAGAGGAGGTCCAAAGCTTAAACAAAACACCAAAGAAAATAAAGCAGGACGTTTAGGCAACAACATCCAGGTCGATACTCACGTATACGCAGAGGATGTCCGATGCTTAAACAAAATAAAGAAATAAAACAAGTTTAAGTCTTTACAAAATGAAATGCACAATCACAGTGACTTTTCAGAAAAGTTGTGAAAGTTCACAGACTTAACCAGTTTTATGTCTTTCGACAATCAGCGATTACTGAGTAGGCACACAGTCAAGAAGGACAAAACTAAGTACTATGCTTTTGACCATGTTTCCCACTAGAACTAGGCTTTTTCATTTAAGTTTGTATCGTTATCGCAAATCTACTAGTCTAGCTGAGCCTATCGTCACATCCTTAGTGAGATCGTTTATCACATTTTATTTCTCCATTTCTTTAGCATGCTGTGACAGTCCAACTGATCTACTATCATTTCCTCTTTTTCACAACAAAACTCATTTTTGAATTTTATCATGTTTTTGTCTTTTTCAAATTATCAAATGTTTTTGGATTTTCTGAAATTTTACTCCCCCTAAAATGCAAACACATTTTAGGAAATTTGAAAACAAACTATACAATAAAGTGACAAATCACTTCAAATCACCATCCACTTGGCATAAACAATCAGAACTCCCCCTTACACAAAACTATTTTCTCATTATGATTTCAAAACACTTAAGTTTGTTTTAACCAAAATGATTTTTCCAGAAAATAAATTTTGTTTAACCACTTGTACAATTAGGGGTTTGGTTCATCATATTGTCCATTTAATCTCTTGTATCAGGATTACATCAAGTTCAAACTAATGACCTTGAGTAATCACTTTGTCAGAATCAACCTCTTACCACTTGTAAGTATATCCAAAACATACAACCACATGTAGGAATAAACATCTACACAAATACATTGTTACCAATCAAGATGCCGATTCCTGCTTCACACTTACCAACCTGGAAGCTCCGGCATAGTCATTCAACCTGTAAAATTTTAACAATTTCAAGCATTTTCAAAACTACTTTATTAATCATGAAAGATGCCGATTCCTGATCCACAATTACAAACTTGGGATCTCCGGCAAGTCAGGTTTTTCAAGCAAAGAAAATGTCCACCCAAGCCTGACCAGCCTTGGGTGTTTTCAATTCAGAAGCAGTTGGAGTGTAAGTGGCTTTCTTTTTAGCATAAAATTCCTTTACCCCTTTTACTTTTCCATCGACCATCTTTCCGAAAATTTTCTTTACATTCCCATTAAAAGCTTTCTCAACATCAAAATTATCCTTATCAGAATAAAACTGATTTGAGATTTCACCCTTTCCAACTTTTCGTTTAAAATTCTCAGTCCTCAATGGTGGAAAGTTCTCATCATCCATTGAAGGAACTGAGTTTTCATCACTCTCATCAAACTGTGGCTCCTCTGATTTTGTGGAATCAGATTCATCGCCAGATTTTACTTCTTATTTCTTAACAACCCATTTTTTGTTATCAAGTATCACACTTCTCTTGTAAAATCTCTTCGAACATTCACCAACTTCAAATGTTGAATTTTTGAAAATTTTAAAATTTTCAGTTGGTGGTTCGGTTTTATCAACAACAACTTCTTTCAGTTTTCCAGAAACTCCCTGTTTTGTGTTTGTCGCTTTCGGACAGTTCCATGCAATGTGACCTGCTTCATTGCATCGGAAACAGATTCTTGTTTCTTTCCTTTGATAAGCTCCATTCTTCATCTTTTCATCAAGAAACTCCTGGTTTGACTGTTTCCAGAATGAGCTCTTTGCTTCTTCTTCATGGCTAGTTCCTGCAACATATGTCATTTTTTATTTATAATCTCGAACATATTTTTCATTTTTATATTTTTCAGGTGGAATAAAACCAAGTCCTTTCTTTTTGTAGCTACGATTGTGGTTTGGTTTCTTTTGAAAACCAGAACCAGAATTGTAACCCTTTTTCTTGTTCAAACGTTGTTGTACTCTTGAGGTGTAAGGTTTAGGTTTTACATTAAGATTTTCATCTTTTATTTCAGAAATATTAATTTCTGTCATTTTGAAAACCTTTTTGATCATGTCAAAGCGAACACTTCTTATTGGAAACTCTTTATCAAAATATAATTTGTCAGAATCATTCAAAGTATACACAACTTCAAAAGTTTCATCATCCAAATTAGATTTTGACAATAAAAACTCTTTACTATAAACCCGTTTTCCCGACGATTTTGAACTCCTTTCGGACGAACTCAAACTCCCAACTGGCTGACACGAACTTTTGGACTCGGACTTTGACTCTGACTCTTCATCCTTATCCAACACCTGATCGACCACTCTTTTAATCAATTCTGACTCATGACCTGTGTCGGACGCTGTGAACGTGACATCAATATTGTCCGGTAAAACATCGGTTATCTCGGATTCTAGCTTAATATTGACTGCCTGTTTTATTTCTTCCTCGTTAGGTTTTCTAGACGAGTACCCTTCCCAAATCGGAGGCGGACACTTGTTATAACAGACACCCTGTTTCTTACCAGTATCCTTTTTCTTCTTTGGCTTTGTTTCTTCACCTTTAAACGCTTCAAATCCTTCAACTGTTGGATAAATTCTATCAATTATGTAGTCACAACCTTTGTAACTTTGCAGCAATCTTCTGAATCTTTCGTTCTCAGTTGCTTCACTATCCAACTCTTTCTTCCACTTTGCACATTCTTCTATGTACAAGTTGATTTCTTTCTGCTTTGTCATCATAGTAGCATTCAACATCTTCAAAGCTTTCTCTCTTTCAGAGTTAGTCTTTTCCAGACTATTCACAGTTCTGTTCAATACATCATATGACTGTTTCAAATTTTTTACATCAAACAACAACTTTTCTTTCAACTTTTCTAACTCACTAAACCTCTCATCTTTTTCTATACATTTTTTACATGACTCTAAACAAGTAAAACAAGGTTTTGTGATTTCAACGATCTTCTCGACTTCAACTATCTTTTCAACTTCCACTATTTTCTCAATCACTTTGACTTTTTTCAATTCTTTTGCAGCTTTTCTCTCTTTAATTTTCTTCAATTTATCTGCAAAATAAAATTCAAAACTGTCAGAAGATAAATGAGATTTTCCAATGTTTATCTGTTCAACTTCTTCATCATCACTGTTATCTGTTGAACTGTTTTCAGAGGAAACAGATTTTCCATCTTGACTCTCCTCATTATCTGACATCACATCCATCCACTCCTTCAGCAACTCTGGATTTTGCACAATCTGAGCAATAAAAGCTTTAACATTGGGATCAGCTGGAATATATTTGTCCCAGCTAAAACCATCAGCCACTTTCTCGTCATCTTGATCCATGATGCCATAGTAAGCCTTCTTGTTTGCATCTTCAATCATTCTTCCATGTGCCGTTTGAACTTCTTTTTGTTCATGCGGTTGATGAGTGATTTGCTAATAAATGGTTTTCCTATAATAATCATCTTTCCCAGATGACTCCTTTGCTCCTCTCGGCTCCTGATTCTTGCACTCTCTTTTAAAGTGGCCTTTCTCCCTGCAACGAAAACAAACAACTTTAGATTTATCAAATCCAAGATTAGAAAGATTTGCATCCAAGAAATCAGTTCTTCCTGTAACCAATCTAAATTTTTCTGCTCTCCTCAAAACGCTCGCTAAGGCCCATTTAATATCCATCAGTTCTAGCTCCTCTGCATCAATTTGGTCATAATCTTCCTTTGTGAGCATCGGATTACCAATTCTTCCGGCAATCAACCCTTCATAAGACTCTAAAGCAGTGACCAATAATCCCATATAATTCTTTACAATCTCTTTAGAATAATTTTGTCCATTTTGAAGATGTAAAGCCACATTGCACTGAATTAGATGACCATTTCCAGCAGATGAACTTTGAACACTTGGAGGATTCACCGTTGAGAACCCACTAGTGTTGACTGATCCTTGACTGCTTGGTGTAGATTGATTTCCAGCACTAAATGCAGTTTGTATCTTTGGACTTGCTTCAGCAGTTTGAACATTTCCTTTATAGTACAATTTAATATCTTGTTGATGAGTAGAACTGTTCATTCTAGCAATTTTCTGCTGCTCCAGATCCTGTGCCTCCAACTTCTCTATAAACTGTGCAATCGATAACCTTCTAAACTGTCCGGAATTTTTCAATATCATCAGATATGTACCCGATTCCTGTTGCGGTAACGCATCAGCAAGCTTTTCAACCCATTCTGCTGGAGTTTTTGTAATCTTCAACTGTGACATAGTGCGTACAAGATGACAGTATCTTTCAATAAGACTCTTTGTTGTTTCACCAGGAATGCACGTAAATAGTTCAAATTCCTTTTTCAACAAAGCTGCTTTACTTTGTAGCATTTCAGTACTTCCCTCAAATTTCTTTCCAAGAGCTTCCCAAATAGAATAAGCGTTTTCATCATGTTGAAGCAACACAAATATATCTTCTTTAACAGCTTGTTGAAACAAATTGATCATCATCTTTTCTCCTTTGTAACTCTCTCTTTCTTGCTCCGTGAATTCTGAAATGATTTTACCGACTCCCGCTGAATTCTTTGGCCTCTCATATTCAGTTTCGATGCTCTCCCAAGCTTTTAGATGATTCGCCTGAACCCAATTCTCAAACCGTTTCTTCCATCCGTGATAATCCTCAATTCCCATAAGTTTCGGGGGTTTTTGCATTGTTCCGGTTTCATTCTCCATTGTCATGTTCTTAGCAATGTCGGATGGACTAGCAGGGGTTGTAGCAAACGCGTTGTAAAACTCAGTATCCATGTTTCACACCTGTATCACCTGACGTACACAACCAAACAAAAAACACAATCAGTTTAAAGACTTATCAAAACAACTGAATCAAACTGATACTCTGTGCGAACTGAATCATTCGAACTGATGAATATTCTGTGCAGACTGAGGATTGACACACTGTGTGAACTGATATGACCCGGATCAAAATCAAACGATCTTTTCCAATGACCTGGCTAAACCACAAGACTTTGAACGAGTTTGAATTCAAAACAAATTGAAACACCACTTGTGAACTAGTAATCAAATTCAAACTGTGATTGGGCTTCTATATTTAATGGATTTGAGCTAATAAAACCACTATATCCACAAACAACAATCAAACGATTCACGTGTTAAGTCTAATTATCCGACACCTTTTTAATTGTTCAACACAAACTTATTGGACCTTCAAATCCACTAAACAACAAACAATAAATGTTCACTGATTGGGCCGATATTAATATGTGGGTTGACAATTTACACACTTCAATTTTATTTGACCTATAAACCCACTAAACCGACAGGATATGCACAATCCACTAATCTGACATTTGAAAGTATTAGATGTATTCTGATTGAGCCGACAATGTTTATTTTATCAGATCACATGCAATGCTATAAATGATCCGACAACAAAGACACCAAACGATTTCTGATAGTACCGATTATATGTATTTGTGTCACAAAAAAATGACAGGTCAAGCGAACCTAGGTGTCTTAGATGGTCACAAAAGCGGACCTAGATCTCTAGGGTTGACATAAAAGCGAACCTAGATGCTTAGGAGTGACACAAAAGCAGAACTATGATGTCAAATGAGCGGACCAGGTGTCAAATAAGTGAACCAGGTGTCAAATGAGCGAACCATGATGTCAAATGAACGAACCAAGTGTCTAATAAGCGAACCTTTGGAGCGGATCTTCTCAAAAACTGTCCGAAAAAGCGAACCTGAATGTTCACAAAAGCGGAACTATGCCTTGTTCATAAAAGCGGACCTTATTCGAAGGTTAATTTGAACCATTTTTAGTGTGAATTTTAAGGTCAAACTTTCAGGGATTTGACAATGATCAATAATCTACAATCTGTGAAATTTTGAGCGAATTCCGACCATAAAATCTCGTTCTGATGAAGAAAGAAGGTGTAGAAGTAAGACTTTTAGATGAAATCCAGCAAATCTCTATAGAACTCCTCCTCCTGAAGCTCTGATACCACTTGTAGGATCGTGTTTTGACCCGAATGAGTCTATCAGAGGAGTTTTGATCAGATACAGGTGCGGAAAACAAGTACCTGACGTAGAAACAGCTAGATCTTCACTTAAATCACTTTTCTGATTGATATTACAACGTTTACATTCAAATCTCACACCGGCAGCACCTTGGTATGGAATCTCCCCAAAATCTAATGAGGTTCGCTTATGTGTACCTATTTATAGGTGATGAGGTTCCCACATACGAACATGTACACATAAGCGGACCTGACACATAAGCGGACCTCCTATGTCCATATAAGCGGACCTGACACATAAGCGGACCTCCTATGTCCATATAAGCGACCTATCAGTTTAAACCTATATGCCATCCTATTTTCTCGTAAAACGTGCCCTGATCTAACAATCTAAAACTAAGACTCGATACAAGACGAAGTCGACAGATGTAGTGCACCAACATACTTTAATTCTGTAACATAAAACCTCCTACTCCAACTCACACCTCTGTTGTGTGACAGATTGGGTGGGGGATGTTTAGGTGTTTGGGTTGGTGGAGGGGTGGGTGGGGGTGTTTAGGTTTTTGGGTTGTGGTAGGTGTTTAGGTTTTGGGTGGTGGTGGATGTAATGTTGTGTTTCATATTCATAGTTGTACGATGGTGTGTTTCAAGTTTTTATGAAATATTAGGGTTTGTATATTGTGTTTTAGTGATCTTCACTATGTTATTTGTGGGTTATTAGTGTGTTTTATGGCTGAAATTGTGGTGTTTTATGACTTTGTACACTTTGTCGGAAAAATGGACTTTGTAGACAAACCCCCATATATATATATATATATATATATATATATATATAGGCTAGGAGTTGGCTAGAAAGTCCAAATTTCCTAAAAAGTGTAAAAAGTCATAAAACACCATAATGTCAACCATAAAACACACCAAAAACCCACAAATAACATAATGAAGATTACTAAAACATCATGTATGTGGGTTTGGTGTTGTGTTTTAGATGTTAAGGCTCTGATTATGGAATGACAAATATTATTGTGTTTTATGTTGATTAGCATTTTATGTTTTATATTCATAGTTCTACAATGGTGTGTTTGAAGTTTTTATGGACTATTAGAGTTTGAATATGGTCTTTTAGTAATCTTCATTCTATTATTTATGAGTTTTAGGTGTGTTTTATGCCTGAAATTATTGTGTTTTATGACTTTTTACACTTTTTAGGAAAAACACACTTTCCGTAGGATCCCCACTATATATATATATATAGGATGGTTCAAATGAAAACCACTTTTAATGTGAAAACTCGAAAACTAACTAAAAAAGCCTAAAAACACCCCAATTTTGTCACACCCCGACCACGTAATACAACAAAACGTGGCGGAAACGTCGGGGAGTGTTGTAATAGAATCATTGTTTCACAACCATGGATTAAACAATTTTTTTTATTGGATTAAAAGTATTACATTACATTGGAATTTGAAACAAAACATGAACAAGTAGACTTTCATTGTTATTAAGTCACTAAGGCCTCGTCCATTCCTATGTGAGTGTACACAAATATCATCATCGACGTCATCAACTATGGTACCTGAAACACATGTGAAAATACGTCAGCATAAAAATGCCGGCGAGTACATAGGTTTTGTATGAGTATTGGATCCATGGCTAGTTTACATGTTGCAACACCTTATTAAAAACCTTGTTTTGAAAAGTATAGCATTGCATCATAACTAACCAAACTAATCAAGTTGGTTATACTTTATAAAATCTCATAGCCATGATTCTTAACCCAAAACATTTGTTTAAGAAAAACCAAAATTTGTAAAACATCTCGTAAAAACTCGTTAATAAAACTCGTATGGTTTATATTGTTAGAAAAACCTTGTAATATAACTTTGTTTTGATAACCTTGCCCAAGTGATCTAGATAACGCAACGATATATAATGTGTTAAAAGCACTTATATATAGGAAGTACCAGCGGCGTATCCACCATGCTTTTAATACATTACACCCGCCCTGTTACCTAATCACTTCCCAAAACCCAATGGTTCAAACAGTTACAAATGGTTCACATAAATCAGAAGGTTACAAATGGTTCACATAAATCAAAAGGTTACAAATGGTTCACATAAATCAAAAGGTTACAAATGGTTCACATAATTCAAAAGGTTACAAATGGTTCACATAAATCAAAAGGTTACAAATGGTTCACATAAATCAATCAGCTTCAAACGGTTCAAAAAGATATAAAACAATGTGTCCATATACTGGATAAGCATATGCAACAAATGAACATACATAGCGTGAAATACAATGTAAAACAATGTACTAAGTATGCACTAAATGGATATACATAACATGTGATGTGATGTAAAACAATGTACTAAGTATGCACTAAAGGGACATACATAGCATAAAATGACGTGTAAAACGATGTACTAAGTATGCACTAAAAGGATATACATAGCAAAAACATAATGAAATCATGTACTAATAGTGTACTAATGAACATAGCAAGTATATGATATGAAAATATGAAAAGCACGAAAGTAACAAGTAGGCACATGTGTTTCACCCCAAAATGTTTGAAAAACAGTAAAAGAAGGGACTATGTACTCACTTGAGGGTGCTTAGAAGTCTTTAATAACAACCAAGCAAAGCTAGAGGGATCACGGAATCAAACGGCACCTAATATAGGTAACTATGTAAATAAACGGACCTAAATCGGAAGATTGGATAAAATGTGGTTTAGTAAACCAAATGAGTATAGGAACTCATGTAATATGGTTTAACAAAGCCTACATACTAAAATGAAACCTAACCTAAGTGCTTACGACCCATTATGACCCGTTTAGGTAGCTTACGCCACTTTAACGCGTCGTTCGCGTAAAACGCGTTCGGACCGCCTAACTAGTCCTATGATAAGTAAAATATGCCTTAACTTGTCTAATAGTTTTGCCAAATCAGTTTAGATATCAAAAATTATGTTACATATGCTTAAAATGAATTTTGGCGTAAAAAGGGCATTTTGGTCATTTACCTAAGGCATATAAACTACCTATCATACAACTACTTAAACGACGTGTCCATAAGGTATAACCTCGGAAGGTTATTCCCTATGCAACTATGGTCACTAATGAGTTTGGTCGGATCCTAAAGATCGACCAAACGGGTCGGGTTCGAAAGTATAAGCGGTTGTTTAGACCGCTTACCTTACGACCCTACATAAGCACTAAACCTAAAGTGACAAGCTAAACATGTTAAAACATGGTTAACGAGGTTTGAAAACAGGCTTGGTATCAAAACAAACGGTTTTGATACCAAAAAGTAGTTTGGTTACAAAATACGCAAGAATACGCATTTTGGCCGAAACTACGACTCGCCACTATGCCTAGATAACGTGGTAATCAGTAGGTATAGTCACAAGAGACTAAAACCATCGTGATTACGCTCATGTTATGAAGTTCAAACGAACTTCATGTTGACCATAAACTGGTCAAAGCAGAAAGTCAAACACAGTTTGACTTTCACGCGAAAAAGAACGAAAGAGGACTTACAAAAGGTCCAAGAACGGAAGTTTGACCCGATTATTCTCAGGTATGAATTGAAAGCACTTCAACTTAGAGAGCAATCGGATCAAGGTGTGAAGAATGCAAATGAGGAAGGTGGGTATTTATAGAAAAACCAAGACCGTTAGGCTCGTTCATCGAAAACCGAGCTTCGATCTGGACCTTACATGTGTGCCCATGGTTTTAGAATACCATGGGTAGCCCAAAACAAGCCCCTAGTTTCATTAAAACCATGTGAAAATGAGGGGAATAGCTGGAACAAGCTGGAATTTAGATTTTCAATTTTGGTCCCTTCCTAAGATAACTATGGCAGATTGTCAATTTTGGTCCCTGAATGTGCAAAACATGGTTTTTGATGCATTTTTGACACGTTTAAGCCCCGTTAATCCCATTTCAAGACTCTAAAATGAATTTAAAGTATAGGGAACATGAAACATGCTCAAAAATATCTCGGATGTCGGTTCGTTTGGTCGTACGGTTGCGTTGTTCGTTAATTACGACGAAACACGAACGAATGCGAAAAACAATCCAAATTACGCGACGAATGGAGTTTTATCATGAAAATCACTAAAATAAAATATTTTAATGATTACATAAAGTTTTGGATGTCCGGATGTATTCAGAACGTAAGATATGTGCGAAAATGCAAACTTATGCACTTTTTGATGCTTTTAGTCCCTGAATGACCAAAAAGTTTATTTTAGCACACCGAACCCCTCAAAGCCTATTTTTAAGATATGTAAAGGATATTTAGGCTATGTTTAACTTATGGTCATGTTCCGGAATGTTCGTTACAGTACAAATCGGCATACTTTCACAATTTGTCGAAATTAGTCCCTATAAGCGAATAAACTTGATTTCGCCACACCAAACACTCCAAAACTTATTTCTAAGTTATGTAAAGGTTATTTAAGGTATGTTAAGCCTATTTAACTATTCCGGAGTGTTCGTTGCATTAAACTGGTTATATTTACGCATCAGTACGCGTATAACCTTCCAGAAAGCGATTTAAAGCTTGAAATCGAACATGAATTGATATGTGCAAACAATACACGTATTTTTACAAATCCCAAGTATGAAACACAATATTTCATAAATTTGGTATTTGTTTTATGGTCGTAGAGGCACAGGTGTCACAGTATCCCCTACTTTATGAAATTTCGTCCTGAAATTTATTCGTAGGAGTCTGTCTGTGACGCTGTGTTAAATAATTGCCGTGCATGGAATCTAGGGTGTTTATCTATTTGCATAGAATAACCCATAAAAGATTATGCAAGGCATAATCCTGTCATTTCTCTCAACGGACAATCTTTAAAAATGAAAATGAAGGAAAAATCAAGGATATTCATTTCCCTCGATGGATATTCTTCAGAAACGAAAATGAACGAATAATCAAGAATATTCATTTCCCTCGATGGATATTCTTCAGAAATGAAAATGAACGAATAATCAAGAATATTCATTTCCCTCGATGGATATTCTTCAGAAACGAAAATGAACGGAATGAGTCATTTTCCTCAATGGGTATTCTTCAGAAACGGAAATGAACGAAAAATCAAGAATATTCATTTCCCTCGATGGATATTCTTCAGAAACGAAAATGAACGGAATGAGTCATTTTCCTCAATGGGTATTCTTCAGAAACGGAAATGAAGGAAAAAGAAAGAATATTCACTTCCCTCGATGGATATTCTTCATAAATGAAAATGAATGGAATGAGTCATTTTCCTCAATGGGTATTCTTCAGAAACGGAAATGAAGGAAAAATCAAGAATATTCATTTCCCTCGATGGATATTCTTCAGAAACGAAAATGAACGGAATGAGTCATTTTCCTCAATGGGTATTCTTCAGAAACGGAAATGAAGGAAAAAGAAAAATCAGGGATATTCATTTCCCTCGATGGATATTCTTCAGAAACGAAAATGAACAGAATGAGTCATTTTCCTCAATGGGTATTCTTCAGAAACGGAAATGAACTGAGTCAACTCTAGACACATGACAAAACTTGCTGTGGTTTATGTGCACTGAATTCCATAATTATGTATGCATCCATAATTACGTAATTCCTTGCACAGTCCGCACAGTTTGTTTTGTTATGTGAAGGGGAAGGGGAAGAAAATCAAACTTGTAATGAGTGTGACTAAACTATCATAGGGTCCTTTTAATTCGATCGACAAATGATCTCTTTAATTAGACCACCAAGGAGTCTTTTCAGCTATATCATCACATGATATTCCTAACCAGATTTTTGGATCAATCTGTTTAACTAGACCACTCAAGGGGTCAAATTATGGAATAGTACATTATAATCCAAGGGTCTTTACTATTACGTAGAAGCCCATTAAGGATTTAAGGTAGTACCTTTGGATATTCTACTATGAATCCCTTATACGAAGTTATGAAAGATTCTACGAGGATTTGGATAACAAAAACTTAGATCACACAAAAACATAAAAGGGAACACATAAGCACATAATCACATATTTGTTTAATTTAACCTTTAATTTGTTATCTTTGGACACAGATATTTAAAGCACATCAGGAATCCAATCCGTGGATTTCATTTGGCACATTAATCATTTTCAAGAATCTATCTATGAAGATAGGATGATCTTCCGAAAATTCGATTTTGTTTTCAAAGAAACTTAATATTCGAATTAAGGCACACAACAATTTTAGGATTTACGGAAATACCCTTAGGTACCCTATTAAGGATTTATAGTGGTACTTTGGGTATTCGTCCAGAGTTGTAACTTGCGCCTTGTACTTCATTTCTTTGGAAGAAACGGGTACTTAGGATTTTCGTGGAAAACGCAAGAGATCATAAAATAGAAGAATTTTGGGGGTAGTCTGTTCTTCAAGGAATACGATTCCCTGATTGTCGGTATTGTAGGGGATATGTTGTTTATACATGCAACCACATAAATACATTGCAATGTGAATAAAATATTTATTTATAAACAACGATAACAACTGTTTCATGGACCTTGACAACAAAAGAAAATAATACATAAGACGTGATTAATTCTAAACGGTGTTGTCTTCTAGTCGGTCAGATGCTCATCCCTGTGCTGGATTTGCATTAGCAAGCTTTGGGCAATTTCTTCGGAAATGACCCATCTCGCCACAGTTGAAGCAAGAACCTGGTGGAAAACGAGCTTGAGCAGGATTGTTGTCAGCTTGATTTGGTGCAACTACAGCTCGGCAAACGCTTGCTGTATGACCTATAAGTCCACAAATTTGGCATTTGCGGCACTTCACACTAGCATGATGATGAAGGTTACATTGGTTGCACAAGGGTGCAGTTCCGTTGTATGGCTTCCTAGCAGGGGGTTGAGCTGGTTGGTTGGGGGCAGCTTGATCATTGTGAGCAACCACGGCGAAGTTCTGGGAAGCTTTTCGCTTCCTTGACTTCTTGGAGGATTCAGTCTGTTCATCTTTGGGTTTCGATTCTTCGATTGGTTTCTTATCACCTTTTCGGAAAAGTTTACCTTTCCTGATTTGAGATTCAGTCAAGGTAGCAGATAGCTCAATGGCCTGCCTAACCGTAGTGGGGTTACTACCAGTCACAATGTCTTATACTGGGTCAGGGGGGCCATCAATGTACTTTTCGATTGCCTTATCCAAAGGCGTAACCATATTCGGGCATAACAGACTTAACTCCTCATAACGATCCGTGTAGGCTCGATGCTCACCGCTATCTTGCTTAAGATCATCGAATTCCCTTTCCAAGGCCCTGATCTCGTGACGAGGACAGAATTCCTTCATCATCAGAGCTCGAAGCTCTTCCCACGTTTGAGCCAGTGCCACATCGGCACCCCTATCTCTCATTACACCATTCCACCATGTCAAAGCTCGTTTCTCAAAGACACTAGATGCGAATTCTACCTTTCGCTCATTTGGGCATTGAACATGCCTGAAGGTGCTCTCTAGACTCTCGAACTATTGCAGAAGTGCAGTCGCTCCTTGAGACCCAGAAAACTTTGATGGCTTAGCCGAGTTGAACGTCTTGAAGTTGCAGGGGGCATTATTGTTGTTGAAATCTTGGTTACATTGAGCAACGATGTTCGGGATTGCAGCAGTCATCTGCTGCGTAATGATAACTGCCAGTTCTTCATTAGGTACTTGATTGTCGCGTCGTGGAGGCATTCTAAAAGGGAAACAATAGAGGAAACAAGTGAAATGGCATTGGGTAAGAATAGGATGTTACAATTACCGACCAAAAGCATGGGTGAAGGTCATTTGTTTGAACCACGAAGCAAACAAACTACACACAAAGGCTGAATCAAAGTAATTAGGTCCTCATAATGTATCGCGAAGACATGCTCGCCTATAAGTGGACACTCACCCCAAGAGTTCCCAGGTAAGAGTGACTTGTCTGATATTGCGGATTTGTACGAACACTCTAGCCTTAGACAGAAAGCTCAGGGTACAAGCGCCCACCCTTCCAGTTTGCACGTGTTCACATTATGTAACCCCAAACTTTGACGAGAATTTGAAAATTTTGAAGGTTCGTAACCTTATAATAAATCATCCCAGAACAGATGATTAGTTTTCAAAGCAGATTCGAATTTTGTGTTCTTATTGTGGTTGTTGCCTAAAGATAGGTAACGGTATTATTTTACGACTAAACGCAAGTAAACTCGCGTTAGGGTCCTAGGAAGGTTATAGTCTAGGTCAAAGCATTACTAATAACCTAATTCCCTATAACCATTGGCTCTGATACCAACTTTTTTGTCACACCCCGGCCACGTAAAACAACAAAACGTGGCGGAAATGTCAGGGAGTGTTGTAACAGAATCATTGTTTCACAACCATGGATTAAACAATTTCATTTTATTGGATTAAAAGTATTACATTACATTGGAATTTGAAACAAAACATGAACAAATAGACTTTCATTGTTATTAAGTCACTAAGGCCTCGTCCATTCCTATGTGACTGTACACAAATATCATCATCAACGTCATCAACTATGGTACCTGAAACACATGTGAAAATACGTCAGCATAAAAATGTCGGCGAGTACATAGGTTTTGTATGAGTATCGGATCCATGGCTAGTTTACATGTTGCAACACCTTATTAAAAACCTTGTTTTGAAAAGTATAGCATTGCAACATAACTAACCAACTCAAATCAAGTTGGTTATACTTTATAAAATCTCAAAGCCATGATTCTTAACCCAAAACATTTGTTTAAGAAAAACCAAAATTTGTAAAACATCTCGTAAAAACTCGTTAATAAAACTCGTATGGTTTATATTGTTAGAAAAACCTTGTAATATAACTTTGTTTTAATAACCTTGCCCAAGTGATCTAGATAACGCAACGATATATAATGTGTTAAAAGCACTTATATATAGGAAGTACCAGCGGCGTATCCACCATGCTTTTAATACATTACACCCACCCCGTTACCTAATCACTTCCCAAAACCCAATGGTTCAAACAGTTACAAATGGTTCACATAAATCAGAAGGTTACAAATGGTTCACATAAATCAAAAGGTTACAAATGGTTCACATAAATCAAAAGGTTACAAATGGTTCACATAATTCAAAAGGTTACAAATGGTTCACATAAATCAAAAGGTTACAAATGGTTCACATAATTCAAATGGTTCACATAAATCAATCAGCTTCAAACGGTTCAAAAAGATATAAAACAATGTGTCCATATACTGGATAAGCATATGCAACAAATGAACATACATAGCATGAAATACAATGTAAAACAATGTACTAAGTATGCACTAAATGGATATACATAACATGTGATGTGATGTAAAACAATGTACTAAGTATGCACTGAAGGGACATACATAGCATAAAATAACGTGTAAAACGATGTACTAAATATGCACTAAAAGGACATACATAGCAAAAACATAATGAAATCATGTACTAATAGTGTACTAATGAACATAGCAAGTCTATGATATGAAAATATGAAAATCATGAAAGTAACAAGTAGGCACATGTGTTTCACCCCCAAAATGTTTGAAAAACAGTAAAATAGGGGACTATGTACTCACTTGAGGGTGCTTAGAAGTCTTGAATAACAACCAAGCAAAGCTAGAGGGATCACGGAATCAAACGGCACCTAATATAGGTAACTATGTAAATAAACGGACCTAAATCGGAAGATCGGATAAAATGTGGTTTCGTAAACCAAATGAGTATAGGAACTCATGTAATATGGTTTAATAAAGCCTACATACTAAAATGAAACCTAACCTAAGTGCTTACGACCCATTATGACCCGTTTAGGTAGCTTACGCCACTTTAACGCGTCGTTCGCGTAAAACACGTTCGGACTGCCTAACTAGTCCTATGATAAGTACAATATGCCTTAACATGTCTAATATTTTTGCCAAATCAGTTTAGATATCAAAAATTATGTTACATATGCTTAAAATGAATTTTGGCATAAAAAGGGCATTTTGGTCATTTACCTAAGGCATATAAACTACCTATCATACAACTACTTAAACGACGTGACCATAAGGTATAACCTCGGAAGGTTATTCCCTATGCAACTATGGTCACCTAATGTGTTTGGTCGGATCCTAAAGATCGACCAAACGGGTCGGGTTCGAAAGTATAAGCGGTTGTTTATACCGCTTACCTTACGACCCTACATAAGCACTAAACCTAAAGTGACGAGCTAAACATGTTAAAACATGCTTAACGAGGTTTGAAAACAGGTTTGGTATCAAAACAAACGGTTTTGATACCTAAAAGTAGTTTGGTTACAAAATACGCAAGAATACGCATTTTGGCCGAAACTACGACTCGCCACTATGCCTAGATAACGTGGTAATCAGTAGGTATAGTCACAAGAGACTAAAACCATCGTGATTACGCTCACGTTATGAAGTTTAAACGAACTTCATGTTGACCATAAACTGGTCAAAGCAGAAAGTCAAACACAGTTTGACTTTCACGCGAAAAAGAACGAAAGAGGACTTACAAAAGGTCCAAGAACGGAAGTTTGACCCGATTATTCTCAGGTATGAAGTGAAAGCACTTCAACTTAGAGAGCAATCAGATCAAGATGTGAAGAATGTAAATGAGGAAGCTGGGTATTTATAGAAAAACCAAGACCGTTAGGATCGTTTATCGAAAACCGAGCTTCGATCTGGACCTTACATGTGTGGCCATGGTTTTAGAATATCATGGGTACCCCAAAACAAGCCCCTAGTTTCAACAAAACCATGTGCAAATGAGGGGAATAGCTGGAACAAGCTGGAATTTAGATTTTCAATTTTGGTCCCTTCCTAAGATAACTATGGCAGATTGTCAATTTTGGTCCCTGAATGTGCAAAACATGGTTTTTGATGCATTTTTGACACGTTTAAGCCCCGTTAATCCCATTTCATGGCTCTAAAATGAAGTTAAAGTATAGGGAACATGAAACATGCTCAAAAATATCTCGGATGTCGGTTCGTTTGGTCGTATGGTTGCGTTGTTCGGTTAATTACGACGAAACACGAACGAATGCGAAAAACGATCCAAATTACGCGACGAATGGAGTTTTACCATGCCAATCACTAAAATAAAATATTTTAATGATTACATAAAGTTTTGGACGTCTGATGTATTCAGAACGTAAGATATGCGCGAAAATGCAATCTTATGCACTTTTTGACGCTTTTAGTCCCTGAATGACCAAAAAGTTTATTTTAGCACACCGAACCCCTCAAAGCCTATTTCTAAGCTATGTAAAGGATATTTAGGGTATGTTTAACTTATGGTCATGTTCCGGAATGTTCGTTACAGTACAAATCGGCATACTTTCGCAATTTGTCGAAATTAGTCCCTGTAAGCGAATAAACTTGATTTCGCCACACCAAACCCTCCAAACCTTATTTCTAAGTTATGTAAAGGTTATTTAAGGTATGTTAAGCCTATTTCACTATTTTGAAGTGTTCGTTGCATTAAACTGGTTATTTTACGCATCAGTGCGCGTATAACCTTCCAGAAAGCGATTTAAAGCTTGAAATCGAACATGAATTGATATGTGCAAACAATACACGTATTTTTACAAATCCCAAGTATGAAACACAATATTTCATAAATTTGGTATTTGTTTGATGGTCGCACAGGCACAGGTGTCACAAATATTTTTTTACAATTTTTTATTAAAAATCGCTTGTTTTTTTGTATAAAAAAATTGTAGTGCACATGTGTAGTATATGTACACATGTGCACTACAATTTTTTTTTTTTAAAAAAAGTTTTTTTTTATATACATAAAATAGCGAAAATTATTTAAAAAAAAGATTGTATGTTTTTTAGGCTTTTTTAGTTAGTTTTTGAGTTTTCGCGTTAACTAGTAGTTTTCATTTGAACCTTCCCCTGTATATATATTGTGTTTCTATGTTTTTATAAAACGAGTTTTTAAGACTCGCGCATTGCGGCGGGTCCATTAAACCGAACCAAGTATCTCATTGCGGATTGTTACGTAAAACTTTTTCATAGAAAATAGACATTGAACCATGCATGTGCATTACAGACCGTCATGTAAAAATTTATTGTAGAAAAGAGTAACTAAATCGAAACAATAACATTTGTTCATTAGGTATGGGCGCTCTCTATAACAGAGAAAACCCAAACACCCAAAACAGATTTACATCGAGTGAGAATCACAAAAATGAATACCTTTACGAGCGGTTATAATCCATATATGATAATAAATATATTTAACTAGGATTTATCACCCGTCGCGATGCGGCGGGATCCATTTATATGAGTCATACTAAATAAAACCCAAATATTTACACCAATATTCCATAGTTACATTGCCTAACGTATATATGAAAGACGTACAATATGAAGCTATACAAAATGTTGTACGGTTTAAAGTTCATCACAACTTAGCATACTAACACATAGTGTTATGTAGGTAAGTTGTGCAAAAGATGCACGTCTAACTGACGAATGATGAATTGCCTAGCGATTCTGGGTTCCGGCAGCCTATTGTTCATTGTCCGGTAGCTTTCAAAAGACTTTCTATCCAGCTTCCCCATTCATCAAGTAAAAGTCTATAAGATAAAAATAATATTAATGCCTATTTATGTGATCAGACCGTATACCATGTTGATTTATCAGAGTAAAGGACATGAAATATGAGATTAAAAAGGGGTAAATGACAATAACTGTTGATGTAGTGTTTAAATTTGTTGGTAGCTGTAACCGATTGTAGCTTTCAAGCTTTCCTCAAATAGTTAAATATTGTTTTAACATAAGTATATAATTTTGATGATATGTTTAGCATGAATAGAAGTAAAAAAGTTGACATAATAGGGGAGTGGATCAAACGTAGGAACATGATCATTAAGTATTTCAAGTGTTGGATTTTTTTTCAAGCAGGTTTGAGATTATTTGCCTAAAACAAAGATGAGTACACATTATTTTCTTATACAGCAAGTGTAAGCATACATAACATCACATTCCAAAATTTCATATCATTATGCAAATGTAATATATTCAAAGGATAAATCGCAAAAAGATGGCATTGTCTACAAAAAGCTTATACCATTGTCTACAAAAAGATAGCATACATCACTTCGGCCGCCAAACGGGCTCTGCCTTCTAAGACTTGTATTCCGCTGACTCAATTCTCTATCATCCACCCCTGCCTCCTCTCCACAACTTTCTCAATGGGCCTTCTAAAACTTGTATTCCTCTATCATTCATTTAATTGGTCGGGAGCAAAAAAAGATGGTTTATTTATATGTTATTTAGTTCTTGAAGAGTGAACCTATCAACCTAATCTTAGAACATAGAGCTTTTTATCGTGTTGACCAAAATTTACATATTTATCTTTTTTCCCTAATCATATGTAGAGGCTAACTATGGAAGTGAATCAGTGATCATGTACAAAGCAGCCAAGTTGTGTTGTGATAGCCCGATTAAGTATCTTTTTCCACTACCCCCTTATTATTAATCAAAATATTGTTTCTTCATAATTTGTCATCTCCGCTGACGCAATATGCTTAAAAATAAAAAAGCATGCTCGTATTTTTTAAACAGGGATCAAACTTTAACCCTAGTTATAGTCCTGAAACAATTATTGTTGCTATTGTTTTCTAAATCATATCAAGGGCATCTACGATACATGCCTCGATTTATCTCTAAACCAATAAACCATTTGCAGTTTGCCCATAAATACTTAGACTAACGAATTCATTAAAAATGAATCATGTGCACATGATGCTCTTTTTATATGGGCAGTTTAGTCATTGTGCATTCTTTTTCTCTATATTTTCCTTCACCACTGCTGAATTGTTTTTCATGTGCTCTTTAAAGCAATTTATCAAACAGGTTGTGTGCACCATCAATACAAACTTTTTCAACATTAACAAATCAAAAACCTAAATCAAAAACTTTTAAAATAAAATTAACTATTAAATTAAGTTTATATCAAGAAACAAACAACAACAAATTAAATATAAACAACTACCTCTGGAACTCTTCAACGGTGGAGAAAGTGTAAAGAAGGCGCATAGAACTACCCCAAGAATGCTCCAGCGGATGTTGAAGCTACACTACCGCCGTACAAGGCCTCAAAGTGACATCTTCGTTACGGGAGGAGGAGAGCACGCCGCATATTTAACAAAAGAACTTCCGATCAGCAACCAACAACACAAAATTCACTTCAAAAACAATAATATAGCCAGATTATCATCGATAAATAGTTCTATAACAAAATGCAAATGGATCTAAATATTCTCACCGGAGTTTAACCGAAAGTCGCATATTTGTCGGTACAACAAAATTCAACCAATGAGACAACATTGAATGTCGATCTAACCGAAAAGGAGCATATGGGGGGGGGGGGGGGATTTACCGGATCTTTTTCGGAACCCTAGCCTTCGCAGTAATCTGTTTCTGTTGATGTCGTTGCCCAGGTTTTTGTCACAGCTACCGTCGAAACCCTATATTGAGTCACCGGATATGTTTCTTGGTCCGAATCAACTGACCTCGTCAGAACCCTAAACGCCGTCGCGTACCTCCACTCTATGCCTCTCTATCTCCCTGTGTCTTTCTCTGTATATGCACTTTCTCTCTCTTAGCCTCTCTATCTCTCTTGGTTCACAGGGGCGCGTCGTTCTTTTAGTAACTCCGGTGAACGGAGCAAGGAGGTAATATGGTTTGAGGCCAAACACGAAGATGGTTTTCTCACAAATAAAGAAAAGAGAACATGACGTATGTTTAGATGGTGATGAATCAATCATCCACAGCCACATGTTCCCTTTTTTTTTGGAAAACACCCAAGGCTAAAGTTACAACCAACCCAAGCTCAAAATTGTTGCTAATTTATAGGTTTTAATTTTCATGTGAGCTAAACCCACACAACATACATTCATCTGTATCTTGTATTTAAATTGTGGGAGGGTTAACTTTATCATGTTGCAAAAACATATATTATAAAATGTATGGTAAATGAAATATAATTTTTTAACAGTAAATATAAATATAAAATTACAACTATACGGTAAACGTAAAATGAAAAGAAAAACATATGAAAATTCAGTAAAATTAAAAGAAAAACATATGAAAATTCAGTAGAGATATTCGTAAAGCTTAAAATTTAAATTATAACTGAAATTATTAAAAAAGTTAATAAATAAAACTTTTTAGCTACTCTTCCACTTCCCAACGATTTCATTTTCCATAAAATATGACATTCATCCACTTGAGATCAATCATTTCTCAACAGACAGACCCACAAAAGAACCACCACCACTATAGTACAACCATCGAACCGGCATCACCGCTACACAGTCATGTCACCACTGCTGAAATCATCACCCCCACGAAAAAACCGGTCTGCCTCCCCTTCCCGACTTCTCTGCCATCCACACCACTAAGCCACCGCCACACCACCATGCCACCGTCATGATCTGAGTTTTGAAATCGCCGCCAACATGCCATTGTTGTCTCCATCATCATTGCAACCACACCACTGTCATTGTCGTCACCACCACCCTACCGTTGTCAGCACCACCCTCTCCAGCCACTGCCCCACCACTCAACAGTTGCAGTCGCCACCAATGCCATTGAGATGAAGTCAATGAGATGTGGTCTTGTGAAACGGGGAAACACCTCAGGAGTAGTACCGGTGGTGCACGTCGGTTTGGTAAAAAACTAAAGAAAGGTTCTAGCTGTGGTGTGGTGCTGACAGAGGAGTTAAGGTGAAAGAGTAGGTGTGAAAAACAAAAGAGTGAGAGAAGAAAGGTGGACAGAGAAAGAGGTGAGAGATGTGTTGTACCAATAAAAAGATGTAAAATTGAACAGTACTTATGTGTCTTAGAGTAAAGTTGTTAAATTATATAGGGGGAAAGTATATACTTTGATTTGTCTTTTGCGTGTGTGTTTTAAGTACATAACACGTTCCATTTGAATGTATTATATTCCTTCTAATAGAATCATGTAATCTTAATTATTTTTATGTTAAAGGAATTTCTATTTCATTTATATCTATAACCCACTAACCCAACAAAATATTTAAAATAAAACTACTTACATCTCATATTTGTTAGTGCATACGTCTGTCGACTTCGTCTTGTATCGAGTCTTACATTACAATTGTTAGATCAGGGCGCGTTATATGAGAAATAGGGTAGGTTTTATGAGTATTTGATGTAATTTCATTTGAACATGACATGTGACACCTTCAAACGAAATTAACATGTGTAATTTCGTTTGAAGTGACACATGCCACTTTCAAACGAAATTAGATCCCCTATATATACCTTTGATGCGAAATCATTTGTAACCTTCTTGTTTCCGACGCCGAGGTGCTGTCGAAGTGTCTACGTGCTGTAAATCGTTTCAAGATCAATAAACAAGACAATTAATAGTGAATACAAGCTAAACAAAGACAGAATCAATGAATTCCGCCTCTGATTCTGTCTGAGCACTTTTCTGATCGACTCATTCGGGTCTTAAAATGAAATCAGGTAGATTGATTGAACAGGGTATTCCGTTTGAGTGTGGTTGTTTTGTTTTAAAAGGGGATTTCGCTTGAAAAGTTTCAGGTCGTGTGATTTGGGTCTGTTGTGTGTCGGTTAAGTGGACATTAAGGTCTAATTAAAATCCAATTGAATCATAAAGCTTGTCGGCCATTTGAATAAACTTTTAAAGAAAACAACAGTTGTCGGCGATATTTGAAATATTCAAGTGTTAAATTTGATTAGTCCAATAAAGTGTGTCAGTTCAATAATCTGATTTCCATGTGATTTCATATTGAGGCCCAATCAAATTGAGTTGAGAGTTAAAATTGTTGGCCACTTTATATATCACGAGAATTGGTTTGACTTCATATTGACGGCCCATGTGTGTTCAATAAATATGAGATTTGCATGTTTGTGAAGCCCAATACACTTCATCGGCCCAATGAGAGATATATGTTGTCAGACTTGATCACGTGAATTGTTGTTTGATAAATATCATCAATTTTTTAGGGACACATATATCTTGAAACATTGCATTTGTTTTGAGGTCTTAAATTGGATTGTGTTTGAAGTGTGGGCTGAATACTAAGTTTGTTTTGGGCCGCGAATGTGTTAAAGGTGTTTCAACAGGTTGTGTTTGAAATATGACAAAAATGTTTAATGAAACAGAAAATTATTATTTTAAAAGATTTAATGATTGGCATCAAGGGTTTATAGATGATAGTTATAGAAATGTGAAGAAGGTTGGTTGGGAGAAAAGGTTTAAATACTTTGTGTGTTTGAAAAATGAAAATTTGGATGATCTAGCAAACCGATATACAGTCTTAATTGAATATTTGAAATAACATGAGATAAGACTGTCAGATACTGAAAAAGTATCAAAGTTTGCTGATGCATTACCAGTAGAGTGGGATGAATTTTTGGAAAATCTAAAAAAGGATTCTAGTTTTTCAAAGTTATATCTAAAAGAGTTTATCAACAAACTTAAAAATTATGAGTATGAAAATGAAAAAAAAGGAAGATTTGATAAATGAAATAGAAAAGAATTTGATGAAAGTAGGTTTAGATGTGATTCTTGAAATGAAAAGAAGAATTAGTGTATGTCTTGCTGCAAAAAGTAATTTGATATACGATAACAAGAGGGGTTGTTACATTGATGAGAAAGCGAATCCTCTTGATTTCGTTAAAAATTTTTGTGCAGGAACATACAAGATAGAGAAAAAGGAAATTTCAAAGAATGAAGAATCAGAAAAGCTTGGATCTTCAAATTCTGAATCTACGTGCTCAAAATGTGTCAAATTTGAAGCTGACAATGAAAAACTCTTGAAGGATTTGGAGAGTTTGACATTGGAGATAAAAAATTTGAAGGATGAAAAGAAATCTGATGATAAACAGATTCTTGAACTGCAGGAAAATTTGGAGAAATTGAAATCTGAAAATGTCAAACTGTTAAATGGTTTGAACAGTTTGACATTAGAAAACAACAATTTGAAAGAAATGAAAAAGATTTTGAAAAGAAAATAATTTTTTTTTGAAAATGAAAAAGTAAAAAACTGAAAAAGAATTTCAAAGTCAAATAAAGATTCTTGAAGATCAGAGATCTGTTTTTAGCAAAAATAACATTGAAAAACAAAGTGCAATAAATTCTCATCTTCAGACAATTATTCGAATTGAAAAAGAAGCTAAAAATGCTAGTAATAAAATCAAAGAGCTTGAAAAGAAATTGAAAGGTTTTGAGAAATCATCAGTACCACCAGATTATATTTGTCCAAAACCGATCAATTCCGTTCCAATAAGTGACAATGTCACAAACTTTGACAAAGTCAAAGTTGACGATTGTGATGAGAAAACTGATGATGAAATTGAGAAAAGAAAAATATTTTTGAAATTAAATGAAATGTTTCAAGAAACTGTTCTACATTCT
>JARYGA010059109.1:0-23900 GCA_030545235.1 Helianthus tuberosus
CAATAATTGTTAAAGCTCCACTAAATATCTTGTAACTATCTTTACTAACTATATGTTTGGAAATGCACCATCATCTAACTACATGTTTGACTTTCATTTAACCCCCCATGAAATTGACGGCACACATGGCCCCCTCCCTCTCAAACTAACGACTTCCCATGTGGCCACTTCAAGAATTCACCAAATCCCCATGCAATTTTGTTAAGATATGAATTGATTTGTGCTTGTACTATTGTTGACATTATAACCAATGGATAAGAGCATTTAGATTATAAAATAACCATCACTCCCACTAACCACAAACTCAAAACAATTCTTTTCCCCCTCTTGCAAAGCTTCGGCCGAACATACTCTATACACTCCCACCATTTTCCAATTCAGTCCAAGTATTCCAAGGGCATTACAAGGTGTAACAAGGCGAAACACGGAGTGTGGAGCTCACGATTTGTCAAGGACCTCTCTAGTTTGCCTTTATCCACCCGTTTTCTCTCGTGTTTCTTCCCTAGCTTCAAAGCTAGTAGTAAGCCTCTTTGATCATCTTTTATTTTATATTTATGGTGGTTAATAGTTATGTTGTGATGTAACCACAAGAACACTAAAAAGATCATGAACACAACTTAAACATAAAGCTAATATGAAGATGAAATAAGATGGACTCTTGACAAAATAAAGTTGTTTTGATGTTGTTATTGTTCATTTGATGATTGCTAGTAATAGGGTGTTTAACATCATGGATTAACTTGTTAAAGTAAGATTAAAAACTTAAGTTAACAAGTTCGGGGGTGATTAGTGGACTACATAAAAAGATCACCTCCATGTTTCAACATAAACTTGGTACCAAAGTGATTTCTTGAAAAATAAGTGAACTAAGTGGGTAGATGGTCGTATGGACCCGGGATTTACAAATGAATTTTCTAGACAAACCAAGTTAAAAGACGGGTTTTTGAAAAGTCATGATTTTTACACCATTTTTGGAATAAATAAGTATATGTATACTTGTAAGACATGAAAAAGTTGTAAATGGATATTTTTGTAAAATAAGTTCACAAGTTGTGAACCTCTAAAAATCCCGAAAGCGGAATTCTTATGAAAATAAACACACTTTGAAGGGTAACTAAACCCACTAAACACACCACTAAATTACTACGCGTTTTTATGAAACACCAAGTTTATGTTGTCATGAAAAATGCATTGTTTTTGGCACTTGACTAGTGTAATATTGTTTAGTAATTTGTTGGTTGATTTGAACGATTTCCGAAATAAAATGATATGCTAGTAAGCATGGACACCTCCGTTTACAAAGGAAACTCTGGCGAAATTTTCTAAAAATCCAACACTTGGAAAGTATTTTTCTAGACAAACATTACAAGTATAATTTATAACTTGTGTTTCAAATATAAACTTCGCCATATTTTTGTTACAAAAATATAAAGTAACGGAGGTCGATTTTATAAATAAAAACGGATAAAAATATGTTTAAAGTATATATTTTACACTATTACACTTGCGTGAGTATTTGCATACTTTGTGAACTAGTTATGTTATTTTTAGGGTAAAATAATATAACTTGACAATTACCATGGAAAATACATATATTTTGGGAATATGATATTTTTGGACACATAAGTTAAATATATTTTTTCTAAGTGGGACTTAAAATATATTTCTCGGAATCACAATAATACATGTATAAATACCCCCATCATTGGGAAGGAAATACGAAATATTGTTTAACGATTATTCCATAATAAAATATAATTTAAAGTTAAGATAATTATTTTAACTAATAATTATAACTTGGAATAATATTCGGAAACTTAAGAGTCGCAACTCAAAAACATTAAACCCTAAACCAAGGCACGGCCCCTTCGTCTAATAGACGTCAGTACGTGTAGGTCGTCGCGTAACAGACAAAGTTTTGGGTTGACGATTCTATTCAGGAGACGCACTACTGTGAGTTCATGTCCCCCTTTTCTCTTAACTGTTTTCAATTTTATAACTTCGGGGGTGAAATACATGTTACAATTATTAAGGACATTTTTATACATGGTATGATTAGCTTAAGGAGGGTTGGGACGTTCAGATCATGTGAGTGGTGGGTACAACACTTAAAGCCATTAATCCTCGTCGTAGGACCGAGGGACATGAGTGATAGATCTATTTGGGTGTAGCGAGCCCACACCCGTGAGGTCAGGGTGACCCATAGAGGTGACTGTGTCTTACAGCCGAGGCCCGGTACAAATTTGCTAGGTTTGAGTTTTCCTGCATCACTTCACACATACGAGTGGCTTTGCAACCCATTGGTGATCTCTTTTTCCTTAATTGCTACATACCAGGGACATTTATACATTGGGACGCACTTTAACGATTTATATACATACTCACTTTTACATGAACTTGCTCAACTTTTGTTGATTTTTCAAACTACATGTATTTCAGGAAATTAGTGGATCTGGCAAGGTATGCAATCGCGTCGAGCTGCGTAGGGAATAATGAGGTCATCCAGGTTTAGGAGGTGTGACCCTTGCCTGGACGGGGTTGCACGTCTTTAAACCATGGTTTTTATTCAAGTCCTTTGTGGTGTCGTATGAACATGTTTTTAATTATGTCATGATTGTATTTTGTTTCATGTGTCGACTTTTAAAACAATGTTGTTGTGGTAACTTTTAAAACTAAATGAATGGATGACTATCATGTGTTTTAATTCATATAGCATTGTTATGATTGTGCTATGGTATTAAGAAGTCACACCAATTAAACCCACGCTTCCGCAAAAGGCAGGGTGTGACAAGCAACAGCAGCAGCAACAACAACAACAACAAGCACCACGCGGACGCACCTTCAACATCAATGTCCGTCAAGCTCAAGCCGACAACAATGTGGTTAATGGTACGTTGCTTGTGAATGGTATATATGCTTCGTGTTTATTTGATATTGGAGCCGATAACTGTTTTGTATCGTTGGAATTCGAAAAGCTCTTTAATCGTAAGCGCGCCCATCTACCCTAGTCATTCGATGTCGAAGTCGCCACCGGAAGAACCGTCGTCGTCAACTATGTTCTTCGTGATTGTACTCTCGAGCTCAACAATCACATATTTCCAATCGATCTTATTCCGATGCAGCTCGGAAGTTTTGACATCATAGTAGGCATGGATTTTCTTCGTGAGAATCGTGCTGAAGTTGTGTGTCTCGATAAGATGATTCGCTTCTCGCTCGCTAATGGTGATTTATTGTGTGTTTATGGTGAAACTGCTTCGAAAGGTCTCAAGCTCATGTCATGTATCCAAGCTAGCAAGTATCTCCGCAAGGAATACAGAGCTTTCTTAGCTAACATTGTAGTAGCGGAGAAGGAAAAGAAAGGTAATCTGGGAGTTAAGGATGTCCCCTTTGTGTGTGAATTTCCAAATGTGTTCCCTGATGATTGACGGGTGGTCTGTAGGACAACCCTTAAAAGGATTAATACAATGCACAATCTATACTTATTACGGTTAATTGCTAGAACTTGGTAACCACTAGATGATTTGATATGCAGGTGTTATAATGCTTAAAAATACGGTTTTAGAAGACATGATCGGATTTGGTAGAGTCAAAGAATGGAAGAAATGAAGAATCTGATGAAGAACCTGTTGATTTTGTGAGAAAAAGACAAAGAGATCGATGATGAAAGCAATACATAGGAAAACGTGTCGAAGAAATCAAAGAATTGTCCTTTGGAGCAGCCTTACGGACCTCAACGTTGATGTGTAGTAAAATACACATATTTGTCCTGTGTGAAATGTCCTGGTGTAAAGGGGGCAAAAACGGCGAATAAAACGGAGTCCGAATGAAGAAAAGAACATAAATACGCGACAGAAACAGTCAGAACTTCATCTGGACATATCCGGAGCTAGGAAATGAGTTACGGGAGCCATAATATATGCTTTTGGGGTAGCTCGACGAGAGGAATCCAAAACTAAACTTTGTTTTTGAAGACCCCTTCTGCACCGCAACAATGAGAGCCTTACGGTGCGCAAGGGTTTGTAAGGTACTTGCGCACCTCAACAATGAGAGCGTTGCGGTGCGCAAGGGTTGTCGGCAGAAACTTTTTCCTCGCGAATGGAGTAGGTGACACTTTTCTAGAAGACATGGGCTTGCGCACCTCAACAACCAGAGCGTTGCGGTGCGCAAGCAATGCCCAGAAGCTCAAAATTTCAACTATAAAAGGCCTTCACTTGTAACTCGAAAATCACACCTTTCTTCTCTCGAAAAACACTCGAAATCTCAGTTCTAAGCCTGTTATTAGGCAAGTTTAAGCAACCGGAAGTGCCGGTGAAGTCCCTCAGAGTTCTCGGAAGTATCGGAAGCTTTCGGTTCGAGTTCTAAGTCATCCGAATCCGAATAATAGAATGATTTCTATGAAGTTTCTCTCAAGATTGAAGACTTTAAAGAGTGCCATGATCGGTTAACCCTCCAGTGAACACTCCGGGTGATGATTCTTGTATTTCACTTTTAATTTAGTTTTGTTTGTTTGAGAATTAGATTGTTTGCAATTATATATATATATATACAATTTGTGTGACAGACAAATCCTGGTGATAACCAGAGACGTATTTATGTTGAATCTAATTGTGCCTTTGCTGATTGAATAATTATTTATGCTTGCGGTTAATATCTCTCTGATCAATTGGTATTATGCTAGGATCTTGTGTAAGTAATTGGTTTATGTGACAGATTTACCATTTAATCAGTGGCATCCAAATAAACAATAATTAGATTATTAGGTGTTTACAGAATCTGAATCCCGGAGTGGTCTCGTTCCTATCATTGTTATCTCATCTTCACAACACTTATTCATAAAAATTACAAAAATAGATAAACTAGCAAATTTCATAAAGTAAGTGTAGATTAGTTCAACGGTATTACACTGACTACATGTTTCTCTGGATTCGATACCTGACTTACCCTGTCTATAGGTAATTTTAGGTTTTTGCATAGACCCGACGATAGTCTATCAAAATGGCGCCGTTGCCGGGGAGCTTGTGCGCTTAGTGTTATATCGTTTATTTGATTTTTTTTATTATTATCTTTACAAAACCACAAAAATAAATATATTTTTTATTTATTTATTTCCAGTACTACTGTTAGTTTGTCACTTGTGCAGCAACTATGGAATGGGATTATGATGTTGAACCATGCTCATGTTGCGGGAGTCACAATCACTGGGCTCCAGATTGTCCACGTTCTTACCACCCGGATCATGGCTCCAGAGGATATCAAAATTACAATCAATCCGATAAAGGCGGTAACGAGCAGAATCGAAACGCAATTGAGGAAGATAAGATTTTAGAGTTATTCAAAACCCTCCTCAAGCATGTAGAGGAACTCACCCAGTCTCTCAAGGAACAACAAAATATTAATGAATCACTTAACCAGCGAATTGAACAACTAACTAATCAATTTGACAATTTTGCAGAAAGAAAAGCTACAGTTAGCCTGGTTGAGGATGCTGGATCAGAGACAGATAGAGATCCAAGGGAACCGCTCATCCCAATTCAACTTGGGGATCTCAAGACAGATAACGCTTCATTGAATATTGGAGTTAGTATGAGTGTTCTTCCCGGGTATATTTATGACAGGTATGATTTGGGCCCATTGCAACAGGTTAATGATCCTATGGTTTTAGCTGAATACTCACGAGGAAGGCCCCGAGGGATTTTGAAGGGATTGACTGTAAAGGTAGGTGACTTTTATTATCCTGAAGATTTTGTTGTCTTGGATCCATATACAGAGAAGGAACAACTGAGGGTGATACTTGGCAGACCATTCTTGGCCACTGCAGATGCCCAGATCTGTTACTGGAAAGGTACAGTTAATATGACATACGGGAGCCGTAAACTTTCTGTTGACTTCCTTTCACATTCTTTTGAATATTCATTTATAAATACTTGTTCATGGGATTTTGTTACTAACATGAGTTATTCTCGAGTGTGTGACGACGACCCGAAAGAGAGTGTTGCTATGATTGACATGTCTAAAGATGACAAGATCGTGAAGGATAAAGAGGCCAAGTCACCTTGGTGGCTCAAATTGAGAATTAAAAAGCAATTAGCCAAGCGAGAAAAGAAGCCACCAAAGAAAGCAACCAAATCCAAGAAAAATCCCATAGAGGCACGTACGGGCGAGTTATTATATTCTTTCGATGATGCAGATCCAGATAACCCGGATCATTGGGATGCCATAAGAGATGATGGATGGATGTGGGATGATAACCATGTGTTTCATACACAGGGGATACTATATGAACCACCATGATCTTAACCAGATATGGTCTGGCTGAAGACTTTTAAACTTAGCGCTCTCGGGAGGCAGCCCGAGGATATAAGTATTGTATTCGTGTGTTTTGTGTGTTGTGTTTTATTTTATTTTGTTTTGTTTTGGTGTGTTTGTGTTTTGATAGGTTACTACGTTTCAATCTTCGCGGATGCAACGATTCAAGTGTGGGGATATTTTGCAACATTCCCGTAGAGATATCAGCGAATCCAAGGGATGTTTATGTTCCTGTCCTATTACTGCAGCTGCATCACTACCAACACTGCTGATTTACTGATCAGGTCGTGTCTTGTTCTCATTTTGTGCACCTTTGCATATATTCATGTTTAAGTTTATGGTTGGGCGGTTGGGTGGTGTTTTGATGTGTTTGTTTGATGAGTTGTGTTAGTAGGTGGTGTTTTTGAAAAATAATGTTTTTAAAGCGATCTTTCCCTCAAAACCATACATTGGGACAATGTATCCCAAGTGTGGGGATGTGGGAAATTTTTGAGAAATTTAAAATTTTTTGTAAATCCAAGCGAAAACTGTCAAAAATTTGAAAGCTTGATCTTGTTGCGCGTGACACACCGACACCCATTCCTAATCTTTTCTTGGTGAGAATTTGAGACACATATGATTGTTATAGATATCCTTTTGTGACGAGTGGCGGTGTGTGTATTGTGTTAATAGAACTTGTGTACAAATTCTTGTTAAATCCTAGAGTTAGCATGCTTGTGAAAATAATAGGGGACTTTTAGGTAGCCTCGTCTGGATGTGTGAAAGTGTGGGATTGGTGGGTTGGACCTCATTCTTTACATATATGAGCTTGGTATTGTGAGGGGCGGGGGTTTGGTCTTTAGAAAGCCATGTTTGAACCTTATACCATTCGGTTGTGACCCAAACCTACTTCCTTCAAAACGTTACCCTTTTGATTCAACCCGGTTTAGGAAATTTACTATGTAATGTTAATGTTGTTGCAAATATTGTTGAAGTTTGTAGTTAAAAAAAAAGCAAGAAAAAGAAGAAAACCTTGAGAAAAATGCAAAAAGAAGCAATTGTTTGTAATAAAAGTTGAGAAAGTTTTTGATGTTTTGTATATAGTTGATGTTATTTTGTTTTGTAGTAGAAATAAAAACCGGGTTAAATCAATTAGCTACTTGCATATATATCCCACTATTTTCCTACCTTTACACATAGCCCCGTTACAACCCGTAAGTTCCTTTGATTCATAAGCATGCTAGATATTGGAGGATACTTGATTTTTATACAAGCTTATTGTCGCACACACACACACGCATTAAGTGATTTAGCATTATGTGCTATTATTTCTTGTCACCGAGAGCTTTTGTGAGGGGTGTGTCTTGTGGAATGATTGAAAGTTAGTAAAAGGACGGATCATTTAGCTTGGTTTGCGTGATTGATCGCTTTGATTAAGAATTAGTGTTTGATTGGGTTGCTTGGGCCAAGCAACGGGTAAGTGTGGGGATGTGATGGGTGGTCTGTAGGACAACCCTTAAAAGGATTAATACAATGCACAATCTATACTTATTACGGTTAATTGCTTGAACTTGGTAACCACTAGATGATTTGATATGCAGGTGTTATAATGCTTAAAAATACGGTTTTAGAAGACATGATCGGATTTGGTAGAGTCAAAGAATGGAAGAAATGAAGAATCTGATGAAGAACCTGTTGATTTCGTGAGAAAAAGACAAAGAGATCGATGATGAAAGCAATACATAGGAAAACATGTCGAAGAAATCAAAGAATTGTCCTTGGAGCAGCCTTACGGACCTCAACGTTGATGTGTAGTAAAATACACATATTTGTCCTGTGTGAAATATCATGGTGTAAAGGGGGCAAAAACGGCGAATAAAACGGAGTCCGAATGAAGAAAAGAACATAAATACGCGACAGAAACAGTCAGAACTTCATCTGGACATATCCGGAGCTAGGAAATGAGTTACGGGAGCCATAATATATGCTTTTGGGGTAGCTCGACGAGAGGAATCCAAAAATAAACTTTGTTTTTGAAGACCCCTTGCGCACCGCAACAATGAGAGCCTTACGGTGCGCAAGGGTTTGTAAGGTGCTTACGCACCTCAACAATGAGAGCGTTGCGGTGCGCAAGGGTTGTCGGCAGAAACTTTTTCCTCGCGAATGGAGCAGGTGACAGTTTTCTAGAAGACATGGGCTTGCGCACCTCAACAACCAGAGCGTTGCGGTGCGCAAGCAATGCCCAGAAGCTCAAAATTTCAACTATAAAAGGCCTTCACTTGTAACTCGAAAATCACACCTTTCTTCTCTCGAAAAACACTCGAAATCTCAGTTCTAAGCCTGTTATTAGGCAAGTTTAAGCAACCGGAAGTGCCGGTGAAGTCCCTCAGAGTTCTCGGAAGTATCGGAAGCTTTCGGTTCGAGTTCTAAGTCATCCGAATCCGAATAATAGAATGATTTCTATGAAGTTTCTCTCAAGATTGAAGACTTTAAAGAGTGCCATGATCGGTTAACCCTCCAGTGAACACTCCGGGTGATGATTCTTGTATTTCACTTTTAATTTAGTTTTGTTTGTTTGAGAATTAGATTGTTTGCATTTATATATATATACAATTTGTGTGACAGACAAATCCTGGTGATAACCAGAGACGTATTTATGTTGAATCTAATTGTGCCTTTGCTGATTGAATAATTATTTATGCTTGCGGTTAATATCTCTCTGATCAATTGGTATTATGCTAGGATCTTGTATAAGTAATTGGTTTATGTGACAGATTTACCATTTAATCAGTGGCATCCAAATAAACAATAATTAGATTATTAGGTGTTTACAGAATCTGAATCCCGGAGTGGTCTCGTTCCTATCATTGTTATCCCATCTTCACAACACTTATTCATAAAAATTACAAAAATAGATAAACTAGCAAATTTCATAAAGTAAGTGTAGATTAGTTAAACGGTATTACACTGACCACATGCTCCTCTGGATTCGATACCTGACTTACCCTGTCTATAGGTAATTTTAGGTTTTTGCATAGACCCGGCGACAGTCTATCAATGATCTTCCTGGTCTTCCTCCAAGTCGTGATATCGACTTTCGTATCGACCTTGTTCCTGGAGCAAATCCTGTCGCTAAAGCGCCTTATCGTCTTGCTCCCTCCGATATGCGTGAACTCTCAAGTCAGCTCCAGGAATTACTTGATAAAGGTTTCATTCACCTAGCACCTCTCCTTAGGGTGCACCAGTCCTTTTCGTTAAAAAGAAGGATGGGTCATTCAGGATGTGCATCGACTACAGTGAATTGAACAAGCTAACCATCAAGAACCGCTATCCCAGGCCTCGAATCGATGACTTATTTGATCAATTGCAAGGTGCCTCTGTCACACCCCGACCACGTAGAACATACAAACGTGGCGGAAATGTCGGGGAGTGTTGTAACAGATTTAATTGTTTCAAATCCATGGCAATTGAAGTTTCGTTTTATTGATTTCAAGTGTTACAATGTCTTAACAAACAAAGAAATACAACATAATTAACTAGTCTTGCATCTTTTATTGTCACTAAAGCCCAAGTCTGCCTATGTGTATCTTGATCATCTTATGCAACAGCTCCTGAAAAACACATGTGAAAATAGGTACGTCAGCATAAAAATGCCTGTGAGATACATAGGTTTTGTGAAAATAGGTTTCATGACTTATGATTGAGAAAATGTTTAGTCATGAACCTTGTAATTTGCTTTGTTTTGTAAATCATTTGAAAAACAATGAGTTCAGATGATATGTATAAATAAGTAAATAATGTATGGTTAAATGAATAACCATGTAGCTGAGTTTGTATAAGATGAGTTGTTTGTAAAACAATGTCTTGTGAAAAATATGTTATTTGAATAAAATGTTATATGTCTCAAACTGAAATGATTCAAATAACGCTACGATATGTAATACCATACAAACACTTATATATAGGAAGTACCAGCGGCGTATCCACCATGCTTGTATCATATTACACACGCATCGTTACTTAATCACTTAATCAAACCAAAACACCAAAGTAATGTTTAACAGTTGTAGAAATGTTTATGTATGGTCAAAGACGGTTCACACGGTTCATAGATACAAACGGTTCACAGATACAAACGGTTCACAGATATCAACGGATCACATAGTCAAATGATTACAACGGTTCACATAGTCAAACGTTTACAACGGTTCAATATGTAGTATAATGTGTTCATATGCTGGATAAGCATATGCAACAGAAAAGCAATGTAAAACAATGTACTAAGTATGCACAAAATGGACATACGTAGTATGAAATGTAATGTAGAACGATGTACTAAGTAATGCACACAATGGGCACACCTAGCATGAAATGTAATGAAATCATGTACTATAATGTACTAACGAACATAGCAGGTATATGATGTGAAAACAAGAAAGCATGAAAGTAACAAGTAGGCACATGTGTTCCACCCCAAAACAATTTGGAAAACAGTAAAAGAGGGGTCTATGTACTCACTTGAGATTGCTCAGAAGTCCTTGAGTAACAACCAAACAATGCTAGAGATCACGGATATCAAACGGCACCTAATATAGGTAACTATGTTAATTAACCGGACCTAGATCGGAAGATCGGGTAGCATTACGGTTTGTAAACCAAACGAGTGTAGAGACTCGTGTCATTTAGTTTAACAAAGCCTACATACTAAATGAAACTTAACCTAAGTGTTTACGACCCATTACGACCCGTTTAGGAAGCTTATGCTACTTTAACGCGTCGTTCGCGTGAAACGCGTTCGGACCGCCTAACTAGCCCTATGACAAGTGTTATATGCCTAAACATGTTACATAATCAGTTATGTGACAAAAGTTTAGGTTACATATGCTTAATTACCAATTATACATGAAAAGGGTATTCTGGTAATTTACCTAAGGCATATAAACTACCTATCATACAACTACTTAAACGTTGTGACCATAGGGTATAACCTCGGAAGGTTATTCCCTACCTACTATGGTCATCTACTGTATTTGGTCGGATCCTAATGATCGACCAAACTGGGTCGGGTTCGAAGGTATAGGCGATTTATTAGATCGCCTACCCTACGACCCTAGACAACGTGGTAATCAGTGGGCATAGTCCCAAGGGACTATAACCAACGTGATTACACTCACGTTGCGAAGTTCAAACGAACTTCACATTGACCATTACTGGTCAACGCTGAAAGTCAAACAAAGTTTGACTTTCTGACTCGAAAAGCAGTAAAATAAGGAAAAGAACGAAAGAATACTTACGAAGGGTCCCCGAATGCTAAACTCGATTCAAAAATCTCAGGTATGAAACAAATGTTTCAACTTAGAGTTTCTCAAATCAAGTTTCTAGTGATTTTAGCAATGGGGGGGGGGGGGGTATGGGGTATTTATAGGAATACCCGAACCGTTTAGCAATGGGGGGGGTATGGGGTATTTATAGGAATACCCGAACCGTTAAGATCGTTTCATGGAAAACGTGCCTTAATCCCATCCGTACATGTGTTGCAAAGTTATGGTGTTTAGGTGTTTAAATTCCATCCATACATGTGTTGCAAAGTTATGGTGTTTAGGTGTTTAAATTCCATCCATACATGTGTTGCAAAGTTATGGTGTTTAGGTGTTTAAATTCCATCCATACATGTGTTGCAAAGTCATGGTGTTTAGGTGTTTAAATTCCATCCATACATGTGTTGCAAAGTCATGGTGCCAAAATTCCATCCTTATCCGCTGACTAAGCAAGTTTAGAATGTGTGGTTGTGAATTAAACAACGGCTAATACATCGAATCTGGTCCCGAATGCGAAAAACGAACCAAATGACGCGACGAATGGATTTTTCTTATGGCGAACACTAAAATAAAATATTTTAGTGCTTACATAAATTTTTGGATGTCCGGATGTATTCAGAACGTAAGTTATGCGCGAAAATGCAAACTTGTGCACTTTTTGACACTTTTAGTCCCTGAATGACCCAAAAGTTTATTTTAGCACACCGAACCCATTAAAGCCTATTTCTAAGCTATGTAAAGGATATTTATGGTGTGTTTAACTTATGGTCATGTTCCGGAATGTCTGTTACAGTTCAAATTGGCATACTTTCGCAGTTTGTCAACTTTAGTCCCTGTAAGCGATTTAACTTGATTTCACCACACCAAACCTTCCAAAACTTATATATAAGTTATGTAAAGGTTATTCAAGGTATGTTAAGCCTATTTCACTATTCCGGAGTGTTCGTTGGATTAAACTGGTTATATTTACGCATTAGTGCGCGTATAACCTTCCAGAAAGCGATTTAGAGTTTGAAATCGAACAAGAGTTGATATGTGCGAAAGATACACATATTTATACAAGTCCAAAGTATGAAATACAATATTTCATTGGTTTGGCATTTGTTTGATGGTTGAAATGACACAGTTGTTACAGTCTCCCCTACTTTAGGAAATTTCGTCCCGAAATTAAGTTTTAGAGGAAACTTGTGGAGACAGCTGTGACGGTTTTGCCTTCAGACAAATCCATTGAGCCCTTAAGTAAAACTCTGGGCCATGTTAGGATTCTTAGCAAAGATGTCAACCCTCAAATTGAAGTCATTGTAGTAACAAAACATGGAGTTTTGAACTATAGACAGGAGAACAGTTCCCGTGAAGAATTATCATAGGAAACTTGTGTGTGCTTGAAATCAGAATTGGGTAGTGTGAGAATAAATGACATTGGTCAAAGTCCAAGACTTCTCCCGTATCATTACTCTTGCCACTGTTGGTCTTAACACATGACAAAACTTCCTGTGGTTCCTATGCACTGAACTCCATAATTATGTAGGCCTCCATAATTACGTAGTTCCTTGCACAGTCCGCACAGTTTATTTCATAATGCGTATGGGGAAAAATCAAACGAATAATCATGTGGTGAATTAACTTGACTCAATAGAGTCTCTTTAACTAGGTCACCAAAGGATTAGATTAACGAACAATCTCTTGATTTAGACCACCCGAGGGCCTATTTAACTACATAAATACATGACATATTTAACTAGATTGTCGAACCAATCTATTTAACTTAGATCGACGTAGGATCTCTTTAACTAAACTACCCACGGGGAAAATTTAACCACATCGACGTAGGATGTATTTAACTAGATTGTCGGACCAATCTATTTAACTTAGATCGACGTAGGATCTCTTTAACTAAACTATCCACGGGGAAAATTTAACCACATCGACGTAGGATGTATTTAACTAGATTGTCGGACCAATCTATTTAACTTAGATCGACGTAGGATCTCTTTAACTAACTACCTACGGGGAATATTTAACTAGACCGACGTAGGATGTATTTAACTTTAGATCGACGTAGGATCTCTTTAACTCAACTATCTAAGAGAAACATTTAACTACACCGACGTAGGATGTATTTAACTTTAGATCGACGTAGGATCTCTTTAACTTTAGATCGACAGAGGATCTATTTAACTTTAGATCGACGTAGGATCTATTTAACTTTTCAACACATGTTTCCCTTAAACTTTGGAATAGTACTTTATAATCCAAGGGACTTAACTACAACGTGGAAGTCCATTAAGGATTTAAGATAGTACCTTTTTGAATATCCTACTACGAATCCTTCATATGGAGATAAGAAAGATTCTATGAGGATTTGGATAACGAATATCCAGAGTATACAAAAACACAAAATGCATAAACACATAGTCACGTAATCATTAAAATTGTTTATCTAGATCTTTGATTTGTAAGTTTTGTTTTGTTAATTATGTACATGCATTTAAAGCACACTGGGAATCCATTTCATGGATTTCATTCGGCACTTTAAACATTAACAAGAATCTAACTATGAAGATAGAAAGATCTTCTAAAAATTCGATTTCGTTTTCAAGAAAACGCAATATTCGAATTAAGGCACAATAATTTTTGAATATACGGAAATACCCCTTAGGTACCCTATTAAGAATTTATAGTGGTACTTTGGGTATTCGTACAGAGTTGTGACTTGCGCCTTGTACTTCGTTTCTTTGCAAGAGACGAGTACTAAGGATTTCCGTGGAAAACGCAAGAGATAATAAAATGGAAGAAATTACGGAGTAGCCTGTTCTTCAAGGAATACGATTCCTTGATTGTCGGTATTGTAGGGGATACGTTGTTTATATATGCCATCATATTTGTACATTGCAATGCAAAATAAAAAGATTTATTTACAAACAACCACAACAACAACTGTTTCATGGACCCTGACAACAAAAGAAAATAATACATAAGGCTTGATTATTTCTAAACAACATTGTCTTTTAGTTGGTCCGATGCTCATCCTTGCGCTGGATTCGCGTTAGCAATCTTTGGGCAATTTCTTCGGAAATGGCCCATCTCGTTACAGTTGAAACAAGGACCTCGTGGAAGACGAGCTGTAGCAGGATTTACTTGAGGTTGGTTTGGACCAGCTTGGTTCGGGGTAAAACGACAAGCATTTGCCAGGTGACCAAGTCGCCCACATGATGCACACAAACGACACTGTAGGTGAGCTAAGTGGTGTGCATTACATTTGTCGCATATCGGTGCAGTACCGGCATAAGGTTCCTTGCAGGAGGCTGCGCTGGTTGGTTGCGGGTGTTTTGGTTAGGTTGAGCAGCAATCGCAAAATTCTGCGAAGCCTTACGCTTCTTATTCTTGGACACCTCAGCATGTTCTTCCTTTGGTTCCACTTGAGCAGTCTTGTCGGATGGTCTTGGGTCGCCTTTTCGAAAAAGCTTTTTCTTTCTGATGTCGGATTCAGTTAGAGTAGCTGACAATTCAATGGCTTGTCTGACAGTAGTAGGGTTGCTGCCAGTAACAATATCCTGAACTAGGTCAGGAAGACCATCAGTATATTTCTCGATCGCCTTATCCACAGGAGTAACCATAGCAGGACACAACAGGCTCAATTCTTCAAAACGGTCAGTATAGGCTCGATGTTCACCACTGTCTTGCTTCAAATCATCAAACTCCCTCTCCAAAGCTCGCAGTTCATGACGAGGACAAAACTCCCTCATCATAAGAGCTCTAAGCTCGGCCCAAGTCTGTGCTAGTGCAATTTCAGCACCCCGGTCTCTCATAATCCCGTTCCACCATGTAAGAGCCCTCTTCTGAAACACGCTCGAGGAAAACTCGACCTTGCGATTTTCAGGACACTGAACGTGACGGAACGTATTCTCAATGCTCTCGAACCATTGAAGAAGCCCAGTTGCTCCCTCTGAACCACTAAACTTGAGCGGTTTAGCCGAGTTGAAACTCTTGAAGTTGCAGGGAGCATTGTTGTTGTTGATGGCCTGCATCATTTGAGCATAAAGATTTTGGAAGGCAACAGCCATTTGCTGCGCGATGATTTCCGCCAGTTCGGCATTTGCCATCTGATTGTCGCGTCGAGGAGGCATTCTAAAAGAGGAAACATGAAAGGAAACGAGTGAGAGATTTAGACGAAAAGAATGAGATGAAACAAATCTGATGAAAGCAAGGGTAGTGGTCATTTGTTTGTTACTACAAAGCAACAAACGACCTCGGTGATTAGTCAAAGTAAATAGGTCAAAAATAATGTATCGCGAAGACATGCTCGCCGATAAGTGAACACTCATCCCAAGAATTCCCAGGTAAGCACAACTGGTCTCGCGTCTGATGAGATGTATACGAAGTGCTTGCCTAGACAGAAATCCCAGAATACAGGCATTCACCCTTCCAGTTTGCACGTGTTCACATTATTTAAAACCCAAAACCTTGATGAGATTTTGAAAATTCAAAGGGGTTCAAAACCATATAACAGAGGGTTCAAAACCTTACAATAGAGGGTTCAAAACCTTATAATCAATCATCCTAGAACAGATGATTAGTTTTCAAAGCGGTTTTTGAAATTTATGTTCTTGTTGTGGTCGTCGCCTAAGGATAGGTGACGGTATTGTTTTATGACTAAACGCAAGTAAACTCGCGTTAGGGTCCTAAGAAAGTTATAGACTAGGTCAAAGCATTACTAATAACCTAATTCCCTATAACCATTGGCTCTGATACCATCTTTTCTGTCACACCCCGACCACGTAGAACATACAAACGTGGCGGAAATGTCGGGGAGTGTTGTAACAGAATTAATTGTTTCAAATCCATGGCAATTGAAGTTTCGTTTTATTGATTTCAAGTGTTACAATGTCTTAACAAACAAAGAAATACAACATAATTAACTAGTCTTGCATCTTTTATTGTCACTAAAGCCCAAGTCTGCCTATGTGTATCTTGATCATTTTATGCAACAGCTCCTGAAAAACACATGTGAAAATAGGTACGTCAGCATAAAAATGCCTGTGAGATACATAGGTTTTGTGAAAATAGGTTTCATGACTTATGATTGAGAAAATGTTTAGTCATGAACCTTGTAATTTGCTTTGTTTTGTAAATCATTTGAAAAACAATGAGTTCAGATGATATGTATAAATAAGTAAATAATGTATGGTTAAATGAATAACCATGTAGCTGAGTTTGTATAAGATGAGTTGTTTGTAAAACAATGTCTTGTGAAAAATATGTTATTTGAATAAAATGTTATATGTCTCAAACTGAAATGATTCAAATAACGCTACGATATGTAATACCATACAAACACTTATATATAGGAAGTACCAGCGGCGTATCCACCATGCTTGTATCATATTACACATGCATCGTTACTTAATCACTTAATCAAACCAAAACACCAAAGTAATGTTTAACAGTTGTAGAAATGTTTATGTATGGTCAAAGACAGTTCACACGGTTCATAGATACAAACGGTTCACAGATACAAACGGTTCACAGATACAAACGGTTCACAGATATCAACGGATCACATAGTCAAATGATTACAACGGTTCACATAGTCAAACGTTTACAACGGTTCAATATGTTGTATAATGTGTTCATATGCTGGATAAGCATATGCAACAGAAAAGCAATGTAAAACAATGTACTAAGTATGCACAAAATGGACATACGTAGTATGAAATGTAATGTAGAACGATGTACTAAGTAATGCACACAATGGGCACACCTAGCATGAAATGTAATGAAATCATGTACTATAATGTACTAACGAACATAGCAGGTATATGATGTGAAAACAAGAAAGCATGAAAGTAACAAGTAGGCACATGTGTTCCACCCCAAAACAGTTTGGAAAACAGTAAAAGAGGGGTCTATGTACTCACTTGAGATTGCTCAGAAGTCCTTGAGTAACAACCAAACAATGCTAGAGATCACGGATATCAAACGGCACCTAATATAGGTAACTATGTTAATTAACCGGACCTAGATCGGAAGATCGGGTAGCATTAGGGTTTGTAAACCAAACGAGTGTAGAGACTCGTGTCATTTAGTTTAACAAAGCCTACATACTAAATGAAACTTAACCTAAGTGTTTACGACCCATTACGACCCGTTTAGGAAGCTTATGCTACTTTAACGCGTCGTTCGCGTGAAACGCGTTCGGACCGCCTAACTAGCCCTATGACAAGTGTTATATGCCTAAACATGTTACATAATCAGTTATGTGACAAAAGTTTAGGTTACATATGCTTAATTACCAATTATACATGAAAAGGGTATTCTGGTAATTTACCTAAGGCATATAAACTACCTATCATACAACTACTTAAACGTTGTGACCATAGGGTATAACCTCGGAAGGTTATTCCCTACCTACTATGGTCATCTACTGTATTTGGTCGGATCCTAATGATCGACCAAACTGGGTCGGGTTCGAAGGTATAGGCGATTTATTAGATCGCCTACCCTACGACCCTAGACAACGTGGTAATCAGTGGGCATAGTCCCAAGGGACTATAACCAACGTGATTACACTCACGTTGCGAAGTTCAAACGAACTTCGCATTGACCATTACTGGTCAACGCTGAAAGTCAAACAAAGTTTGACTTTCTGACTCGAAAAGCAGTAAAATAAGGAAAAGAACGAAAGAATACTTACGAAGGGTCCCCGAATGCTAAACTCGATTCAAAAATCTCAGGTATGAAACAAATGTTTCAACTTAGAGTTTCTCAAATCAAGTTTCTAGTGATTTTAGCAATGGGGGGGGGGGGTATGGGGTATTTATAGGAATACCCGAACCGTTAAGATCGTTTCATGGAAAACGTGCCTTAATCCCATCCGTACATGTGTTGCAAAGTTATGGTGTTTAGGTGTTTAAATTCCATCCATACATGTGTTGCAAAGTTATGGTGTTTAGGTGTTTAAATTCCATCCATACATGTGTTGCAAAGTTATGGTGTTTAGGTGTTTAAATTCCATCCATACATGTGTTGCAAAGTCATGGTGTTTAGGTGTTTAAATTCCATCCATACATGTGTTGCAAAGTCATGGTGCCAAAATTCCATCCTTATCCGCTGACTAAGCAAGTTTAGAATGTGTGGTTGTGAATTAAACAACGGCTAATACATCGAATCTGGTCCCGAATGCGAAAAACGAACCAAATGACGCGACGAATGGATTTTTCTTATGGCGAACACTAAAATAAAATATTTTAGTGCTTACATAAATTTTTGGATGTCCGGATGTATTCAGAACGTAAGTTATGCGCGAAAATGCAAACTTGTGCACTTTTTGACACTTTTAGTCCCTGAATGACCCAAAAGTTTATTTTAGCACACCGAACCCATTAAAGCCTATTTCTAAGCTATGTAAAGGATATTTATGGTGTGTTTAACTTATGGTCATGTTCCGGAATGTCTGTTACAGTTCAAATTGGCATACTTTCGCAGTTTGTCAACTTTAGTCCCTGTAAGCGATTTAACTTGATTTCACCACACCAAACCTTCCAAAACTTATATATAAGTTATGTAAAGGTTATTCAAGGTATGTTAAGCCTATTTCACTATTCCGGAGTGTTCGTTGGATTAAACTGGTTATATTTACGCATTAGTGCGCGTATAACCTTCCAGAAAGCGATTTAGAGTTTGAAATCGAACAAGAGTTGATATGTGCAAAAGATACACATATTTATACAAGTCCAAAGTATGAAATACAATATTTCATTGGTTTGGCATTTGTTTGATGGTTGAAATGACACTGGTGTTACAGCCTCATGTTTCTCGAAGATCGATCTACGCTCAGGCTATCACCAACTTCGCATCCAAGAGGAGGATATACCCAAACCGCTTTTCGCACCCGTTACGGCCACTAAGAGTTCGTTGTTATGCCTTTTGGTTTAACCAACGCACTCGCGGTTTTCATGGACCTGATGAATCACGTGTGTAAACCATTTCTAGTCCGCTTCGTCATCGTGTTCATCGATGATATCCTGATCTATTCCAAGTCGAAAGCCGAACACAAGCAGCATCTACGTTTGGTTCTCGAGCTACTCCAAGGAAATCGATTCTACGCCAAATTCTCCAAGTGTGAATTCTGGCTGGAGGAGGTTCAATTCCTCGGTCACATTGTCAATAGTCCAGGTATCTATGTCGACCCCGCGAAGATTGAAGCTGTTAAGAGTCGGGTTACGCCTAAGAACCCGTCTGAAGTCCGTTCTTTTCTCGGACTAGTGGGTTATTATCGCCGATTTATCGAAGGATTCTCTAAAATCGCCTTGCCGCTTACCTCTCGCATAAAGACAAGCCTTTTGTTTGGGGAACTGAACAAGAGACTGCCTTTCGAACCCTCAAGCACATGCTCTGCAATGCTCCCGTTCTTGCTTTACCCGACGGAAACGATGACTTCATTGTCTATTGTGATGCCTCAAACCTTGGTCTTGGTTGTGTTCTCATGCAACGGGACAAGGTTTTCGCTTACGCGTCTCGTCAGCTCAAGATCCACGAGAAGAACTATACAACCCATGACCTCGAGCTAGGCGCAGTTGTTTTTGCGTTGAAAATTTGGCGACACTACCTTTACGGTACAAAGTGTACGGTCTTCATCGACCATAGGAGCCTACAACACATCTTCAACTAGAAAGAACTGAATATGCGTCAACGCCGATGGGTGGAACTTCTCAACGATTACGACTGTGAGATTCGTTATCATCCTGGCAAAGCAAATATCATTGCCGATGCCCTTAGCAGACGAAGCTACTTGCATAGCGCTCGTAACATTTCCGCGCAGCATCATCTCGAGTCTCTCATTCGCGAAGCCCAACATGCATGGTTTACCGAGCGTACTTTGAAGAAGGAAAGGATTCTCAACGATGGAGCCCAGCTAGTGAATAAATCAAATGGGATATTCCATTATCTGGACTGAATTTGGATCCCTAAACGGACCGATTTACGACAGATTTTGATGGACGAAGCCCACAAGTCTCGATATTCTATTCATCCCGGTGCAGATAAGATGCACCAGGACCTTCGCTACAAGTACTGGTGGCCGGGCATGAAGAAAGATATCGCTCTCTATGTTGGAAGGTGCCTGACTTGCTTGAAAGTCAAGGCCGAGCATCAAAGACAATCTGGCTTGCTTGTGCAGCCTGAAATCCCAATGTGGAAATGGGAAAGCATAGCCATGGACTTCATAACGAAACTTCCGCGCACAACCTCAGGTCACGCTAGCATCTGGGTTATCGTCGATCGCTTGACCAAATCTGCTCATTTTCTGCCAATACGAGAAGACTACAAGGTAGAAAGATTAGCCCGAATCTACACAAACGAAGTTATTTGTCGACACGGTACGCCTCGCGACATCATCTCTGACCGCGATGGTCGGTTTACCTCACGTTTGTGGGAAACATTTCAAGCTGCTCTCGGTATTACGCTTAATCTAAGTACCGCATTCCATCCCCAAACCGACGGTCAGACGGAAAGAATGATTCGTACTTTGGAAGACATGCTTCGCTCATGTGTCATAGACTTCGGTGGTAATTGGGACGCATACTTACCTCTAGTTGAATTCTCATATAATAACAGTTATCATTCCAGCATCCAAATGGCACCGTTTAAGGCTCTATACAGAAGAAGATGTCGATCGCCAATTGTATGGCACGAGATCGGTCACTCGCAATTAACCGGTCCTGAGCTACTGCAAGAAACGACTGACAAAATCCTCCAAATTCGAGACAACCTGCTGAAAGCTCGGAGTCGTCAGAAAAGTTACGCCGATAGACGACGCATGCCCCTTGAATTTGACGTTGGCGTCCATGTACTCCTAAAGGTATCACCTTGGAAGGGTGTGGTCAGATTCGGAAAGAAAGGAAAGCTCGCACCTCGATTTGTTGGAGGTGATTTACAAGTTCCTTTAGAGGATCTTCAAATAAATGAAGATCCTTTAGAGGATCTTCAAATAAATGAAACATTACACTTCGTGGAGAAGCCTGTCGAGATCATGGACCGACAAACCAAGCAGCTCAGGCGCTCACGCATTCCCATTGTGAAGGTTCGCTGGGAAGGCAAGCGAGGTGCAGAGTTCACTTGGGAAATCGAAAGCGACATGAAGGCGAAGTACCCATAGTTGTTTGTTACGGCCAAATCCTAATTTCGAGACGAAATTCCCTCAACAGGGGGAGGCTGTAACACCCCGTGTTTCGAAAGTCAAAGTCAAGATTGAAGTCAAAGGAAGAAAAGATTGCTAATTGCGATCTGTCACTCCTTGCTCAATTCCTGTTTTGACCACTTTGACTTGTAGTTAATCTATTTATTTCATCGCATTAGTTGTATTATGTGGAGTACTTGTTAATGATCGAGGTTTATTCGCTATTTATGGCGTGTGTTTTATCGCTTATCGCAATCGCACTCGCAACCCGATTTATGCGTTCTGGATATTGTTCTACGTGTGTGTGCTATATATGTGTTACTTGTACATGCTTATTTATGTTGTAATGTGGTGATTAATCAAAACGCAATCGAAAAGCTATCGCACTCGAATCGCAAACGCTAAACGCAAGTTATTCAGGATGATTGTATGTTAATAGTAATTGGGATTAATGAGAAACTCTATCGCATCGCAACGCTCAACACACGAATCGAAACTGCAAAACTCGTCGCGCCAAACACTCCAATCGAGTGGCTAACCGATCGAGTTGCCACCCGATCGAGTTGCCACCCGATCGAGCTGCCACCCGATCGACCAGCCACCTTCCCCAATTTCCTTTTTGGGAAACCCTATAAATACCCTCAAACTGTCACATCACTTGATGTGACAGCCTCTCACTCGACCAGCTCGCTCCAGTCTATATTTCTCTTGATGAGGGTTATGTTGTTTGGCACGTTATCAAATCACCCCGAATCAAAACTACAGACTATCAAAACAACCAAGTGTAAAGACGATCAGGTCGATTGGGACGGATTGCCGTCCGATCAGATTGTCATCCGATCGGATTGCCACCCGATCGGACAGTCACCCGATCGGCTTGCACCTAGGTCCCACACTTAACTTTTATTTTCATCATTTGAGGTTTTGAACATCGAACGGATTGCCATCCGATCGGATTGCCATCCGATCAGATTACCACCCGACCATGTGATGTTTGGACTTCAACACTTAAACAATTTTCAACATGTTCAACGCATAGACAGTTCCAAATGGATTGCCAACCGATCGGAATACAATCCGATCGAGTGACAAACTGCTGTGAACTTGTTCTTACTAAGTGTCCACCAATCGGATCGTCGCCCGATCGAACGGTCATTCAATCGATCGACCTGAAGGGTAGATATACTTCTCTGTTTTCAAAATGCTACAACGAAAACTTCAAAAGGCAAACCATTATACACAAACACATCGTTCCCAAACGAGGTAACAATCCAATCAAATGGTCACCCAATCGGATGACCATCCAAACGGATTGTCACCCGATCGACCGGCCACCCGATCGGATTGCCATCCGATCGGATTACCGTCCGATCCATTGACACATCGCACCGTTTTACGTATCGCTTATCGTTTATGCTACCATTCTGATCAGGCTAAACTCACTCTAGCGCTCCCTTCAATCCATCATCGTTGTGAGTATACTCGAACTCTTTTTGCCTTATGCACTTTTGGGTGTTACATACGTTACTTATTCTAAATCACATCGAACACACTACGCAGTACTTTAACGCTAACCGTTACTGCATGTTATACATGACTCAATGAATGCTTGTTTATTATTGTAACACCTCGTAAAATCATGTCTATTAATGTGTTGACACGTGTCCCTAATCCTAGCTATGTCAATCATTGGCCAGGAGGGACTATTATTGACAAACAATGAAAACTTTGAATAAGCAAGGACTAAAGGTGTCAACATGCTTAAACTAAGCCTCTGAGTGACCTTATACGGTATTCGTATTCTTTTAACAAGCCACTTGTTGGATAAATGAAACCGTGTGCAATATAATTCAAAAGTTGTGCATCGAAGGGTTAAAAGCGTCAACATGTAAATTCTTATCTCTGAGTGACCTTTTAACGAATCCGAAACGTTATGATGTTTGATCACACTCTTGGGAATACTTATATTGGCTGTCTAGAGCTTTTATGCCGTTAAACGGTAATACGCACAAGTTTACGCGTTAAAAGGGTTTAAAGTGTCAACATGTTTAAATTATACCTCTGAGTGACCTTTTCACGAACCCGGAGCGTAACGATGTTCGTTTATACTTCCAAGAATA